>VSMF01095012.1:0-19359 GCA_008750915.1 Microcebus jonahi
TAATCCTTCTCAAGGGCAGCCATGTCCTCACGGGCCTCAGAAAACTCTCCTTCCTCCATCCCCTCACCCACGTACCAGTGAACAAAGGCACGCTTGGCATACATCAGGTCAAACTTGTGGTCCAGGCGAGCCCAGGCCTCAGCAACAGCTGTGGTGTTGCTCAGCATGCACACAGCTCTCTGTACCTTGGCCAGGTCACCGCCAGGTACCACAGTGGGAGGCTGGTAATTGATGCCAACCTTGAAGCCAGTGGGACACCAATCCACAAACTGGATGCTGCGCTTGGTCTTGATGGTGGCAATGGCAGCATTGACATCTTTGGGAACCACATCACCACGGTACAACAGGCAGCAAGCCATGTATTTACCGTGGCGGGGGTCGCATTTCACCATCTGGTTGGCTGGCTCAAAGCAAGCGTTGGTGATCTCTGCCACAGAAAGCTGCTCATGGTAGGCTTTCTCAGCAGAGATCACAGGGGCATATGTGGCCAGAGGGAAGTGGATGCGGGGATAGGGCACCAGGTTGGTCTGGAATTCTGTCAGATCGACATTCAGGGCTCCATCGAATCTGAGGGAAGCGGTGATGGAGGACACAATCTGGCTAATAAGGCGGTTCAGGTTAGTGTAGGTTGGGCGCTCAATATCAAGGTTTCTACGACAGATGTCATAGATGGCCTCATTGTCTACCATGAAGGCACAATCAGAGTGCTCCAGGGTGGTGTGGGTGGTGAGGATGGAGTTGTAGGGCTCAACTACAGCTGTGGAAACCTGGGGGGCTGGGTAAATGGAGAATTCCAGCTTGGACTTCTTGCCGTAATCGACAGAGAGGCGCTCCATCAGCAGAGAGGTGAACCCAGAACCCGTTCCGCCACCAAAGCTGTGGAAAACCAAGAAGCCCTGAAGACCGGTGCACTGGTCAGCCTGCAAAAGAAGAGTTTTTAGTGTTGACAGACATTTGGTGAAAGCTGCAATGGATTTCTGGGAATCCATGGTTACACTGATAGAGATCTTAAAATTCTTCTGAACAATATTTGTAATGAAACAGTCATAAAGAACTGTTCAGGGCTAAGTGATTCAGAAAAACTTTTTATAATTAACTCCTTGGGGGAACAAATCTGCTAAAAAGACTATCTAGAAAGTATTTTCATTTCCTCAGGTAGAGGAATCACAAAGTCTGGAACAGATACAAGGCCTGAGTTTTGCCATTGCTTTGGCCATAGAAGAGGGCAGTTCCTTATCAGCTGGATAGCTACCAAGGGGCAGGCCCAGGACCACCAGCCCAGGACAATAGGTGTCTTACAAAGATTTGACAGCTGCTTTCCAAGTTGGAATACATAGCCAAATTCCAATAGCCTGGTACTGGAGTCAGGCTGGGTCTGGATCCGGCTCTACCAGTTCCTTGCTGGGTGACTGTGACCAAATGCATTTCTCTATCTCAGTTCTCTCACTTATTAAATGAAAATAGTAATCTACCACAGGTTCTTGAGAATTAAATAAGTACTTGGAATAGGGCTTGGCACAGGAAGCACCCAGGATATGCCATTAGGTAATGGGAAGCCTATTCATTCTGGGTAAGGTGACTTTCCCCCACAATTCAGGTCAAGACCTGAGATCACTGGGGCTTTCCACCTTGCCGGGTTATTTTGGCTAGCAAGCTGCTATTCTGTGAAAGGATGACTTTGACCTTTCAGACAAAGCAGCCTGTTGACAACCCTTACTTTTCCAAGGTGCTCAGAGATTTGTGGACAATCTCCAAGGACCTCTCAGTTCACTTATCCTGTGGGTCCCTACTCTGAGTAATTACATGAGATCAATGTCTGAGGCAGACTCCAACATACCAATTACATCCACTAAGCCACCTGTGGACACAGTAATAACACCAAGGACAAATATAATTGTTTTGGTGGTCAATGAACTTCACTCCAGAACTCTAAATGGTTTCTACTAGGTTTATTTGTCCCTAAAGGCAGGTCCTGATTTCCAAGTCAGTGCTTACAGGTGAAGCTTAATTTCCAGGCATAGGAACCACTAATCCACTTTTGCTAGGAAGACTATGATAAACATCTGAGAAAGGTATGAAGCCATGAATGATGCAAGACCATTCTTTTTAGAATAGACCAGTTGTGGCTAGGCTTAGTATAATGTGATTTTACTGACAAGTTACTCTACCGAGACCTTCATGCTTAATTTTTAGTTAATTACTTACCAGCTGCCCACATGCCTAAGGACCAAAGCGTCCTCTGATCACCTGGCTCTTAATTAAAATGATCTGAACAGCACACTTCATAAGGAAGTTCCCCTGACTCCACTTTCAGCTTTGTTGGAAATTCCCAGGGTGGCTGTTTCTAGTCAGTGTTACACTGGCTTCCTGTCCTCTGAACTTTCTCTATTAACATAAGACACCAGTCCAGATTATTTTTTTAATGAGTTTGACCAATTAGTTCCCTGTAGGAGTCAGCCACTAACTCACTGAGACGAAGATGACTGAAAATGGGGTGTCTCCGCTTGAAGCGAATAGGCAAAAGAACAATTACCCCCACCACATAGTTGTCCCATAACCCAGGACCATTTGGTTTAGAAGTTTAGTTTATTTAGTGAGCAGCCTAAATCTCATTTTAGATGAAAGAATGGACCTTATAGTTCGGTCTACCTTAAAACTACAGGAGAAGTCTCACTCCACTTTAAATAAAATACTGTGTTTACCAGCTTGCGAATCCGGTCCAAGACGAGGTCAATGATCTCCTTGCCGATGGTGTAGTGCCCACGGGCATAGTTATTGGCAGCATCTTCCTTGCCTGTGATGAGCTGCTCAGGGTGGAAGAGCTGGCGGTAGGTGCCAGTGCGAACTTCGTCTGAAAAAGGGAAACAAACCAGCTACCCATCACTGAGTTACCTGCACTGGCCTGCTCAGCCCTGGCAGGGGATGGTGGAGACACTGTGTGTGTATAATCAATGGAGCCCCCAGGACAGACTTCCTGTCCCATCTCACTTGGGTTACTGAAGTCAACTCACCAATGACGGTGGGTTCCAGGTCTACAAACACTGCCCTGGGCACATGCTTGCCAGCGCCTGTCTCACTGAAGAAGGTGTTGAAGGAGTCATCTCCTCCCCCAATGGTCTTGTCACTTGGCATCTGGCCATCGGGCTGGATGCCGTGTTCCAGGCAGTAGAGCTCCCAGCAGGCATTGCCAATCTGGACACCAGCCTGGCCAACGTGGATGGAGATGCACTCACGCTGTGGAAGGAAGAAAGGAAAATGTCAGAATATGACACATCAGATAGACACTTAGGAATGATTCACACCTAAGTGACTAATTAACCTTCAAGATAGACAACCACCTTTTTGCAGGCCACTCCTGCCCAGGGACTATTTCACAAGCAAAAATCCTTGTTAAAGACCTAATTCAGAGAAAATGCTCTGGAAAACCAAAGATATGTTAATAAACTATTAGGCAAGACCAAACCCTTGCTTTCTAGCCACAGGAGATATTCAAGGCTGGGTTTCTACCATTTTAGAATGACATAAGCTGCTCTGTAGCAATATACTTCCCCAGCTCCTGGGAAATGTGCCTGGTGATTCCTTAAACTGATGCAAAATTCCACCTTCCAGCTCTGATTCATTCCCTGTGTGATTGTGTAACTACTGAGCTCATTCTGGTCCCTCTTTAATCCTATTCTTTACAAGACAAAAGAGTGTCCCTCTCCCCTTTAAAACCAGCTTAAACCAGCAAACTACAGGCATATGACTCATGGAGAAAATGCTAGATAAGCAACAGTTAGCTGTATTTTGAAAACTGTGGTCAGAAGCAGCTTTTTAACCCTGTGGAAGAATTTAATCTTTAGGAAGAACATTTTTTCCTTCACCACCAAGTTTTGGGGAGAGGGGGGACATGTTAACAAAGGCTTATAAGTATTACTGAGACTTTACTGATAGTTTATTTGTTTTCTTGTACTTGCTGAACATGATCACCTAGAAGTTCCCCAAACCTGTTCCTGCTTAATAAAATAAGGCAATGAATACAGAATCTGTACCCACAGACTTAAGAGGGAAACAAAAGGTGTTCATTGTATTTCGTCATAAGTCAGATGATCTACTTTGGAGACTTTCAAAATATCAACACCAAATTCTCCCATTACATTCCCCCCCCCAATAATACAGTTTTTAAAAGCCACTAATAGGAAACAAGTCAAAGAAAACACTAGCTAAGTTTTCAAAGGGCCTAGTTTCATAACTCAGGATAATAAAAACTCCAATTATTCACAATCTTTGACTTATGATCACCTCCTTTTCACCCACACTTCCCATAAAACAATCAAGGTCTTCTGACCACATCAGCAAGCTCAGTATTGCCTGTGTCTACTCGCCCAGGTCTAGGGCTGTGGGAGAACTGGAGCTGTTTGTTCTAATGAGCCCATAACTATCTATCATTGCATCATGTTTACCTTTCATTGGACTTTGGAAATTCCACAGCCCCAAAAGGCTGGAGAGAACCAGGTATCTGTCCACCAGGGCACCGGGCCCAAGGAGATGAAGGATCTGAGAAGATCCACTCATTCTAATAAAGTGATTCTTCTACTGAAACCTTTTGAGCCCCCAACTTTTCTTCCATTGCTCATCAACCTAAACTGCTTTCTTGAAGCTTAGCTGGCAAAGCCAGTGGCCACTGCTTGCCCTCCACTCCCCTGGCCACCTGGGAGATGTAGTGAGGCACCGATGATGGAGTCTCTCCTAGAAATGTACCAATGTGACCAGTGTCTGCCTAAACTGATCTGCTGCTGCTGCTCTCTGCCCTTTCCACGGTCCCAGTACTTTCTGAATCACATTTTTACCAGTATCTTTTTGGTCTTGCTTGGTAAAAAGCACAGGGAAGTTGTTATAATCAGACATATTTTTGATAACCGTGGTAGTCTCAGAAGAGTCTCCGGTCAAGTAACTATTCACTGTATTCTTTCTTAAGATACTATTTTGAAACATTTGATACATGAATACTTGTTTAAAAACATGGTTTCTTTTAGGTAACCTTCCCATAGATGTTCTCTAAGTTGTTTTCAATACCTCTGGGAGCTATACAGAAAATCCTCAAGTTGTGTATAATTTCACGTTTCTTGAAAACGGAACCTAAGAATTCGTTGTCAGGACTACTTTACTCAGTAGTTTTTAAAGAAAACATCCTTTTATGGCCTTGTTTTTAAAACTCGGCTTGAGTAGAAAGCTTCAGCTACAAACCTCCCATTAGAAATGCAGGATCACACAAAGTGACAGTTAATTATTCCCTTCAGAGGAGGAGCCCGCTTCCGTCCTTCAGGTGCATTGGTGCAACTGCAAGGTCTCCCCAGAGCTCGGCCACAGGTGACTCAGCAGCGAGTCACCGGGCGCTGGAGAGGGGCGCCAGGAAGTGTTTGCGCCGTCCGTGCGGGCGCACGAGGTCCTCCAGGCCCAGTGTGTGAGGCAGTGGGGAGGTGAGGTCACTTGGGAGACGGGAGCGCAGACTTTTAGTTTCAAGTTCCTGGGGGTCAATGAGAAGGCTCTTCGACCTTCGTAGGGCGGAAGCGGGCCCTGGCGGGGAAGCCCTCTCACTGGGATCAAGAGGGCTTTCCATTTCCACCGAGGGCAGAACCCGCGCCACATTTTCGAGCCCGAAGCAGGGTCTGCCCGGTGAACTCGGCTTTCTCTGCCCGGCCACCAGAAGCCAGTTTGGGCGGAGGAGCCCGGAGCCGTCGGGAGCCGTCTCGGGCACGGCCGCAGGGGCAGCCGTCCGCTCCGCACGCCCCGCCGCCCCGTCGGACGCCCACTCCGCCCGCCCCGCCACCGGCCGGCCCCACTCACCATGACGGGGCCTTGGGGGGCTGTGCGGCGCTGGAGGAGGAGAAGGGACGGCAACAAGGACCTCCCACTAACAGACCGCCAAGGAGTCCGGGGGAGAAGCAGTGAGAGAGAGGCGGGCCCGGGGGAGCCCTATATACCCCGTCCCGGGCCACGTGTCCCGAGGGCGGGCCCGGACCCCGCCCCGGCCGCCGCTGGCCCGACGCCCGGCAGCCCGGGCCGGCGGGGAGGGCGAGAGCGCGCGGTGCTGATTGGCGGATTCAAAAGTTCAAACCAAACTCTCCGGAAGGAACCAGAAGTGGGAAGGGGCGGAATCATCCAGGGCAGAGGGACGGGTGGGGTGGGAAGGGGATGAGGTGGCGATTGGGAGGAGGAGGAGGGCGAGGCGTCCGCGCCGTCCCCGGTGGGCGCGGGGCGTCAGCGGGGCGCAGCCCGAGCGAGGGGAAGCGCCGCGGAGGGGCGGCGGCCGCGCCCGGGGAGGGAGGCCCGCCCGGCCAGTCGCCGCCGCCCAGCTCCCTACAAGGCCAGGCCTGCAGCCGCCCGCCGGGCGCCCGGGGAGGTGCGGGCGCTGGGTCCGCCGGCGGCCGCTTCTGCCCGCGGAGTCCCGGAGCTGCCTGGCACCCAGCCGGCGGGCGCCCGCTCCCCTCGCAGCTGAGGGGTGTCCAGGGAGAAGGCCTGTTCCTGCCCTAGACCGCAATTACCACAAACGGGCCTTGAGCCCTTATTCTCACCTCTTTGGCTGCTTTTCTTACTCGTTTACTTACCTCCGTTTTTTGTTTTTGTCTTTGTTTTGAGACAAGAGTCTCGTTCTGTCACTCGGCTTAGAGTGCCGTGGCGTCAGCCTAGCTCACAGCAACCTCAAACTCCTGGGCTCAGGCGATCCTCCTGCCTCAGCCTCCCGAGTAGCTGGGACTACAGGCGCGCACCACCACGCCCTGCTAATTTTTTCTACTTTTAGTAGAGACGAGGGGTCTCTTGCTAAGGCTGATCTGGAACTCCTGATCTCAAGCAATCCTCCCTTCTCGTCCTGCCAGAGTGCCAGGATTACAGGCGTGAGCCACCACTCCTGGCCCCTTTACTTAACTCCTGCTTTGGTTCCTAACAACAATCTTCTCCCAGTAGGCGCAAAAGCAATTTTCAGTTCTTTGTAGTAAAAGCTTCCATTTTTTGATTGCTTACTATGCAGAATAGTTGGCTTTTCACATTATTTCATCCATAGGACAAGCCCTGTGAGTTTTTATCCCCATTTTAAAGATGAGGAAGTTAAGGCTCGGTGGAATTAAATAGTTAAAAGGTCACACAGTGGAAGAGGAGGAGCTAGAACCCAGCTAGGTGTGACTGCCCTTCAGCACTAACTTGTACTGCCTTGTACTAAATATACCTCTCAGACCATCTCTGCAAAAGTTTATTTCTCAGAAGCATTCTTTACTTTATTGGTGTTGTTTTTGTTTCTCTGCAACTTCATGTTATCTTAGATCATATATTCTTTAACCATCTTTGGGAGATAGAGTTTGTGGAAATATTGAGGAACCAAAATGAACTTTCTACAGAATAGAAGTTACAGGGCTTTTTCCTGAAGTAGGAAAGGCAAAATGAAACAGAAAATGGGTTTTGGATACAGAAAAGGCAGAACTCAAAATGTACTCCAGCTCACACACACAAAATGGCCCGTGTGGAAACGTGTGGGGACTCCTTTTCAAATTACAGTGTATAGTTCCCTTGTTCATCAAATGCTTATTAGCTGGAGGCTGAGGTGGGAATATTGCCTGAAGCCAGGAGTTCAAGACCAGCCTGGGCAGTATAGCAAGACTATGTCTCCAAAAAAATGAAAAAAATTACCCAGGCATGGTGATCCACACCTGTAGTCCCAACTACCTAGGAGGCTGAAGTGGGAGGATTGCTTGAGCCCAGGAGTTTGAAGCCACAGTGTCATGCCACTGCACTCCAGCCTGGGGAACAGAGAGAAACCCTGTCTCTAAAACAAAAAACAAAACAAAAAAATTATTGTGCACTGAAAAATTGCATAGGAGGATATTCTAAAAGTTGGAATAACTAGCATTTTAGTCTGTTGTTAAATTTTAGTCCTAATTATTAGAGCTTGTCAACTTTTTCATTCATTCCACAAATATATTTAGCACAGCGTCTAGGTGCTTGAAGAATATATATGTGACCAAAATTAACTGATCTCTGCCTCATGGGGCGTATATTCTATAGAGGGATAGGAAAGAAGCACAAACAATGAACATAATAAATAGTTATGTATCATTTGTTAGAAAGTGAAGAATGCTATAGAAAAATATAGAGCAAAAGTAAAGCTGAATGAGAGTGCTGGGGGTGGGGGAGGGCGTTGAGCAAAGACTTGAAGGGGTTAACTCTGAAGAGTAGTCTCAGAACACCCAAAAGCTGGAGCCAAGGTCTCCAGGCAAGAGTGAGCCTTTTGTGCTCGAGGAAGGAAGAGTTGGGAGGCTAGCTGGCTGGAAAAGATGAATAGTAAGAGATGACATTGAAGAGGAAACAAGAGGCAGGTCTTCTACCTCCTTGCAAGCTACTGCAAGTGCTGGGGCTTTCATTCTGACACGAGGAGCCAATGTATGTAGAGAAAGAGAAGTAGTGTGACCTGATTAATTTTTTGAAAGATCACTTTGGTTGATGTATTGAGAATAGATTATAGGAGGGCGCAGGTAGAATCAGGGAGACATCTTAAGGTGATATTCACTGTAATAGTGCCTTTGGAAGATGATGAAGATTCAGACCAGAGTGGTAGCAGAGGAGGTGATGAAAAGGGGCTAGAGTTGGCTATGTTCTGAAGATAGGGCCAAAATAATTTCCTAAAGCCTCACAGGAGAGGGAAAGAGATGTCATGAATTACTCTAGAGTTTTTGCCTGAGTGAATGAGAGATAGATTTGCCATCAACAAATGCAAAAGGCTGCAAATGGGGCAGGAGTGGAGGGAGATGATATCAGGGTTTGTTTTCAGTTATGTTAAGTTGACATGTTGACTTCCACAGGGAGGTGGAGATGAACAGTATACAGCTGGAAATGAGTCAAGATTTCAAGGGAGACAGATCTGGGCTACCGATATACATCCTAAAGCCATGACATTGGCTTAGATCATCAAAGGAGTGAGTGTATATATAAGAGAAGAGGAGGCCAGGAGTTTGAGACCAGCCAGAGCAACATAGCAAGACCCTGTCTCTACAAAAAATAAAAATGCTAGCTGAGCCAAGAGGACTGCTTGAGCCTAGGAGTTCCAGGCTGCAGTGAGCTATGAGGATGCCACTACACTCTAGCCTGGGCAACAGAATAAGACCCTGTCTCCATTAAAAATATATATATTGGCTGGGCACAGTGGCTCATGCCTGTAATCCCAGCACTCTGAGAGGCTGAGGTGGGTGGATTGCTTGAGCTCAGGAGTTCGAGACCAGCCTGAGGAAGAGTGAGAACCCGTCTCTACTAAAAATAGAAAGAACTTAGCCAAAACAACTAAAAATAGAAAAAATTAGCCGAGCATGGTGGTGCGTGACTATAGTCCCAGCTACCTGGGAGGCTAAGGCAGAAGGATTGCTTGAGCCCAGGAGTTTGAGGTTGCTGCAAGCTAGGCTGACGCCACAGCACTGTAGCCCAGGCAAGAGAATAAGACTCTCAAAAAAAAAAAAAAAAAAAATATATATATATATACACTGCAATGCCTGTAGCTGTAGCTGTTACTGTTGGAGATGGTCGTGGTGGACAAAATTAGAGATGAAGGATGTATTCTCTTGCATTTTAAAGTCATTTTAAGCATGGGGATATATATATAAATATAAATATATATATATATTGCCTTTCTGTCTGGCGACAGCTATCAGGTAAGCCAAGATGGATGAATACAAGTACATCCAGGAGCTATGGAGGAAGAAGCAGTCCAATGTAATGTGCTTTCTTCTGAGGTTTTGCTGCTGGCAATACCGCCAGCTCCCTGGGCTCCACAGGGCTCCCTGCCCCACCCAGCCAGATAAAACACGCAGACTGGTATACAAGGCCAAGCAAGGTTATGTCATATACAGGATTCATGTGTCCCATGATGGCCACAACTGCCCAGTTCCTAAGGGTGCAACCTATGGCAAGGCTGTCCATCATGGTGTTAACCAGCTAAAGTTTGCTTGAAACCTTCAGTCTGTTGCCGAGGAGTGAGCTAGATGAGGACAACACTGTGGGGGTTCTCAGAGTCCTGAATTCTTACTGGATTGGTGAAGATTTCACATACAAATTTTTGGAGGTTATCATTGATCCATTCCATAAAGCTATCAGAAGAAATCCTGACACCCAGTGGGTCACCAAACCAGCACACAAGCACAGGGAGATGCATGGGCTGACAAGATGCGTGGGCAAGAGTGGTGGCCTTGGAAAGGGCCATAAATTCCACCACACTATTGGTGGTTCTTGGCCGTGCAGCTTCAAGAAGGTGCAACACTCTTCAGCTCCACCATTACTGCTAATAGAATAATGTTTGTAAAATTCATACCTAATAAACAATTGAAGATGATAAAAAATATATATTAATAATAATAGTATTTTTTGATTCTGTTTTTATTTAATTCAATGATAAAATGTCTTTATTTTTCTTCCTTTTACCTGCTACTACCTCATATTCAAGCAGGCAAGATGTTAGTTTAATGACTTTGTAGTTGTAATGACTTCAGTTTAGATTCTGGTGTTTTGTTTCCTGATCCTTGGGCAAATTTCTTGTGCTCTCTAAATCTCCTCCCTTATGAAATGGGATAACATTAATATATAACTCTTAAGTGATATACATTGTTGTGAGGATTAAATGAGGTAAATACTACATAGCACATACACAATGCCTATAGCTGTAGCTGTTACTGTTGGAGGTGGTCATGGTGGACAAAATTAGAGATGAAGGATGCATTTTCAAGTTATTTTAAACCTTGGGATATATATTTAAGTTTGCTGCCCCCTGCTGGAATTTTTTTGGCGAAAAATCTCTTTCTTGGGTGGACAGTTAAAAATTTAATTTTTATAGGCTGGGCCAGGTAGCTCATGCCTGTAATCCTAGCACTTTGAGAGGCTAAGACAGGAGGATTGCTTGAGGCCAGGAGTTCGAGGGCAGCCTGAGCAACATAGCAACACCTTATCTCTACAAGAAATTTAAAAATTAGCCAGGGGTGGTGGCACATGCCTTTAGTCCCAGTTACTTGGAAGGCTGAGGGACGAGGCTCACCTGAGCCCATAAGTTGGAGGTTACAATGAACTATGATGAACACCACTGTGCTCTAGCCCGGGCCACAGAGCAAGACCCTGTCTCCAAATAAATAAAGAAAAGAAAATATATAAATTTAACCTTTATATAAACAGATCTTTATGAATCTAAAAATTACTGAGTGAGGAGAGGCAGAAACTGATCTAAATTTGTAATTTAAAAATTTCCAGAATTCACTAAAAACATGTTAAGGGTTTTTTTTTTTTTAATTAATTTATTATTTATTTATTTATTTGAGACAGAGTCTTGCTTTGTTGCCCTGGCTAGAGTGAGTCCCGTGGCGTCAGCCTACCTCACAGCAACCTCAAACTTCTGGGCTCAAGAAATCCTGCTACCTCAGCTTCCCAGATAGCTGGGACTACAGGCATGTGCTACCATGCCCACCTAATTTTTCTATATACTTTTAGTTGGCCAATTAATTTCTTTCTATTTTTAGTAGAGACGGGATCTAGCTCTTGCTCAGATCCCGTAATGGTTTCAAACTCCTGACCTCGAGCAATCTGCCTGCCTCAGCCTCCCAGAGTTCTAGGATTACAGGCGTGAGCCACCACACCTGGCCTTAAAATTAATTAATTTATTATTTTCCTTCCCCCCTCCCACAGCCCTTTCTTTTTAAATTTAATGATATCAGTAGGCTTTATTCACAATTCTAGAACTGGGCAACAGCTCATTCCATAAACTAGAATAGGTATTTCAATGAGTTGAGCCAAAGAGATTGGCTTTATAGACAGAGAAAAGCTGAAAAAAGAAGAAACAAAGAACAAAGCATGCTATTAGTTACTTTTAGACAGAACAATAGAAAAATAACTGATTAGTTAACATCAGGTTACTTTAGGCTACCTTTTTTGTGTAAGAATTAAAGAAGAAGGAACTGCATTATCATTATCATGCCCATTGAAGATGTAAACTGGCCTGTTTGGAAAATTGGCTGTGATCTCTTTCTTCTTTTTTATTTTTTATCTTTTAATTTTTAAAATTTTATTTTATTTCAGAGTATTATGGGGGTACAAATATTTTGGTTACATAAATTGCTTTTGTACAGTTTGAGTCAAAGTTGTAAGTGTGCCCATCACTCAGATAGTGTGCATTGTACCCGTTAGGTGTGAATTTACTCATCCCCTCCTCTCCCCCACACCTGCTTGATTTCCAATGACTTTTAATTCCATATGTGCACATAACTGTTGTTTGGTTAGTTCCAATTTAATGGTGAGTACATGTGGTGTTCATTTTTCCATTCCTGATACTTCACATAGAAGAATGGTCTCCAATTCCACCCAGATTAATGTAAGAGGTGTTAGTTCACCATTTTTATTATGGCTGAGTAGTACTCCATGGTGTACATATACCACACTTTATTAATCCACTCATGTATTGATGGGTACTTGAGTTGTTTCCACATCTTTGCAACTGTGAAGTGAATTGTGCTGCTATAAACATTTAGGTACACCTGGGTATGCCATTCTCATTGGAGTTAAGTAATTTCTCATTGTGCTTTTTTTTTGAGACAGAGTTTCACTCTCTTGCCTGGGCTAGAGTGCTGAAGCATTAGCCTAGGTCACAGCAACCTCAAACTCCTGAGCTCAAGTGATCCTCCTGCCTCAGCCTCCTGGGTAGATGCAACTACAGGCATGCACCACCATGCCCGGCTAACTTTTTCTATTTTTAATAGAGACAGGGTCTCGCTCTTGCTCAGGCTAGTCTCAAACTCCTGAGCTCAAGCAATCCTCCCGCCTTGGCCTCCCAGAGTGCTAGGATTACAGGCATGAGCCACCACACCAGACCTCTCATTGTGGTTTTGATTTGCATTTCCCTGATGACTAGAGATCTTGAACATTTTTTCTTATGTTTGTTAGCCATTAGTCTATCTTCTTTTGAAAAGGTTGTGTTCATGTCTTTTGCTCACTTTTTTAATGGGATGGTTTAATTTTTTCTTGCTGATTTGCTTGAGTTCTTTTTAGATTCTGGTTATCAGCCCTTTATCAGATGTATAGTATGCGAATATCTTCTCCCATTCTGTAGATTGTCTATTTACTCTATTGATATTTTCCTTGGCTGTGCAGAAGCTTTTTAATTTGATCAGATCCCATTTATTTATTTTTATTGTTGCTGTGATTGTTTTTGGGGTCTTCTTCATAAATTCTTTGCCTAGGCTGATGTCTATAAGAGTTTTTCCAACATTTTCTTCTAGAATTCTTATAGTTTGATGCCTTAGGTTTAAGTCTGTTATCCATTGTGAATTAATTTTTATGAGTGGTGAGAGGTGTGAATCCTGTTTCAGTCTTCTACACGTGGCTATCCAATTTTCCCAGCACCACTTGTCAAATAGAGATTCTTTTCCCCAGTGTATGTTTTTGTCTGCTTTGTCAAAGATCAGATGGCAATATGAGGATGGTTTTATATCTGGGTTCTCTATTCTGATCCACTGGTCTATGCCTCTGTTCTCGTGCTAGTACCATGCTATCTTGCTATAACTTTGTTACTATAACTTTGTAGTATAGCTTGAAGTCTGATAAAGTGATGCCTCCTGATTTGTTCTCTTTGCTTAAGGCTACCTTGGCTCTTTGGGCTCTTTTCTGATTCCATGCAAAGCATAGAATTATTTTTTCTAGCTCTGTGAAAAATGACATTGGTATTTTAATGGGGATTGCATTAAATCTGTAAATCTCTTTGGGTAGTATGGATATTTTAACAATGTTGATTCTGCTGATCCATGAGCATGATATGTTTTTCCATTTGTTTACATCCTCTATGATTTCCTTCTCAGTGTTTCATAGTTCTCCTTGTAGAGGTTTTTTACCTCCTCAGTTAAAGATATTCCTAGATACTTTATTTTCTTTGTTGCTATTGTGAAAGGTATTGAGTCTTTGATTTGATTCTCAGCTTGACTGTTGTTGGTGTATAGAAATGCTGCTGATTTGTGCACATTGATTTTGTAACCCAAGACTGTGCTGAATTTACAATATTTATCAATTCCAGGAGTCTCTTGGCAGAATCTTTGGGATTTTCTAAATATAAATCATATCATCAACAGAGAGTGGTAGTTTGACTTCTTCTTTCCCCATTTGGATACTTTTTTTTTTTTGAGACAGAATCTCACTCTCTTGCCCAGGCTAGAGTGCCATGGCCTCAACCTAGCTCACAGCAACCTCAAACTCCTGGGCTCAAGCAATCCTTCTGCCTCAGCCTCCCAAGTGGCTGGGACTACAGGCAGGTGCCCCCATGCCCGGCTAATGTTTTCTATATATATTTTTTTTAGTTGGACAATTAATTTCTTTCTATTTTTAGTAGAGACAGGGTCTCACTCTTGCTCAGTCTGGTTTCAAACTCCTGACCTTGAGTGATCCTCCCACCTCGGCTTCCCAGAGTGCCCAGCCCATTTGGATACTTTTAATCTCTTTTTCTTGCCTGACTGCTTTATCTAGAACTTCCAGCACTGTGTTGAGTAGGAGTGGTGACAGTGGGCAACCTTGTCTGGTTCCAGTTCTAAGCGGAATGCTCTCAATTTTTCCCCGTTCAGTATGATGTTGGCTATGGGTTTCTCATATATGGCTTTTATAATTTTGAGGTATGTTCCATCTATATCTAAGAGTTAAGAGTTCTTATCATAAAAGGGTGCTGAATTTTGTTAAATGCTTTTTCTGCAACTAGTGAGAGGACCATATGGTCTTTGTTTTTGCTGCTATTTATGTGGTGAATCACATTTATAGATTTACGTACATTGAACCACTCTTGCATCTCTAGGATGAAGCCTCCCTGGTTGTAACTATTTTTTTGATATGCCACTGAATTTGACTTGCTAGGATTTTATTGAAAATTTTTGCATTTATATTTATAAGGGATATTGGTCTGTAGTTTTCTTTTTATGTTGTGTCCTTTCCTGGCATGTTATTAATATAGGGAAACAGAAGATGGGCTATGTTAACTTTAGATGGACATTTCTCCTCCTCAGACTCCAGGTTCCAAATGTGCAATATGAGAGAATTGGACAGGATCCTCTCTAAGGCCTCTTCCAGCCCTAATTCTCTGTTGTGTGACTCAAGGTTTCTGCAGTCCATGTGAGCTGGACAAATATGAGCAAAAGTGAAAACATACTTCATTCAGTCAAGGTCTTCTTGACTGAAGAATCACCAGTATGTTAGATAAATAATTATCGATGGGGCTTTTACTGAAGTCTTACAACACTTTAAGGGAGTAAGTGTTGCATATCTACTCTAGCGTAGGGGAACTTGGACTTTAAATTGCTGTTTTATATCATGTCTACAAATCAATAGTAAAGAGAAAAGAATTCAGATAAAACTGAACCATATATTTTTTCAGTCTAACTCCTATTTTCTATGCTGGGATACTAATAATACTAAAGAATTTATTTGTGTTCAGTTATAAATTACATGTTACAAATAATAATGGCATGGGAATATTTTGTGCTCATATAGCAATTTATAACAAAATGTTTCCTACTCTAATAGTGCCTTTGTGGAGTTTTCAAAAATGAGATTTGGGTTTTTTTCTTTTCTTTTTCTTTTTTTAGAGACTGGATCTCACTCTCTCCCCTGGCTAATATTCAGTGGCAGGATCATAGCTCACTGTAGCCTCAAACTCCTGGGCTCAAGTGATCCTCCGTGTAGGTGGAACATGTGCCACCAAGCCCGGCAATTTTTTTTTTTTTTGAGATGAGGTCTTGCTATATTCCCCAAGCTGGTCTTGAATTCCTGGCCTCAAGTGATCCTCCTGCCTCAGCCTCCTCAGGAGCTGGGATTACAGGCATAAGCCACCTTTTAAACAAAGGTATTTATTACAGAACTGTGGGGAATAAGACCTTGAGACTTGAAGTAATTTACCCAAACCACAAAAGGAAGAACTCAGAAAAATGCCTAAAATGACAGTTGCCTCTTTCTATCTTCTCAGCCTGTCACTGGCTCTAGTTTACAGGAAAAGGAAGTCCTAGAAAAGTCTTTTATTGAATTTATTATCTTAAAGCAAACCTACTACTAATACAACAATAAAAAAGAGAGAGAGAATTTACACTACTTTTAGACCTTCAAAGACAACTAGGACTGTTTGTGTAAGGTTTTTCAGTGGCAGCGAAAAGAAAAGATAGATGGGGGGAGGAGGGGCTTGGGCAATATACGTAACCTTAACATTTGTACCCCCATAATATGCTGAATAATAATAATAAAAAAGACAGAGAGAAAGAAAGAGTGGGGCCAAACAACATGGCTTTATTTAGTGCTCCCAGACAAGGTTCTGGGGCCCAGAAGTCGCACCTGTTTGAAGGGGGTGCAGCCTTTTATACCCTTTGGGCCGGGTTAGGAACTTTTGGCGGGAAGAACTGGGGCGACCTTTGGTGGTCATTGAGAAATAGGAGGGGCTGGCAGAATTGGTGGAATCTAGGAGTCAAAACTTTCTTATCCGGGTGGATATCTGGGTGTGGTTCCTCTCAGCGGGGCCTGGCAGTTTTGTCCTTGGCGGGTCTGGTCTCTTGAGCCTTTTCTTTTTTGATCTAGGGAGTGGAGGGGTGCCTGCCACCAGTGTTACAGTTTGCAGTTCAACAACCTTCTTTACAATAATCATTTTTAAAAAATGTATGCATTTCTGGGCAGTTTGTTTTTTCTTCTTAGTACTCCTTGTAAATACAGAATAGCAGGACATTATCTTCTAAGGTAATATGTTATTTTCTTTTATGGGAAAAAAGATCCTTTAATTTTCACTTTCTGCTCTTTTATCCCACAAATGTTTGCAGCCTTTATAACTTTTTTACCAATTCTTTCAAAGATCTCTTCCTCCCTGATCAGAGCAGTGTTTTGGACTACTTCCCTTTCATCAGGAGTGAAATGCTAGCTCCATTCTGGGAGATTACCACAGAAGACTGGCTTTCATCTCTGCAATTTTACATTTCCTTCCCATTGAGATGTCGTCTGGCTTGTTCTGATCTGCTTTCTGTCCCCTGCAGATACTATGCTTTGGAATCATTTCCTCACAGTGACCAGCTGAAACAGCTGAGTAGGTTGCCTTTGCCCTGTATTTCCACTCTGTATCCCTACAGCCAAGCCTTCTTACACAAATTCTTTCTAATCCTCCCTGTAATTAACCACCATTCCCTTGGCCTCCCCTCCCCCATCCCTTTAGGCAATACAAGTAATATTCTCTTGTAGAAAATTAAAAGGAACTACTCACATTCTTGAATTATCTACATTATTATTCTAGTAAGTAGACCATATCTTTTCTACTTATAGTAATGTTTACTTAATACATTTCTTCATGTACATAAAAAGCACTTAGGCAGGCCTGGCGTGGTGGCTCACGCCTGTAATCCTAGCACTCTGGGAGGCCAAGGCGGGCAAATAGCTCAAAGTCAGGAGTTTGAAACCAGCCTGAGCAAGAGCAAGACCCCATCTCTACTAAAAATAGAAAGAAATTAATTGGTCAATTAAAAATATATAGAAAAAAAAATTAGCTGGGCATTGTGGCCCATGCCTGTAGTCCCAGCTACTTGGGAGGCTGAGCCCTGAGCATTGCCTGAGCCCAGGAGTTTGAGGTTGCTGTGAGCTAGGCTAATGCCACAGCACGGCACTCTAGCCCGGGCAACAGAGTGAGACTCTGTCTCAAAAAAAAAAGAAACAAGCAGCCCAGAGTGGAAGGGTCCTAAAGATTCTCTTTCCTTATAACTACAACTTCTTGCCACCAGCCAAGACAATGGGAAATTTTCTTATGGACTGTGAATCTCAGGACAATCTTTTTCCTTTCACTTTTCTGAGTATCTCTCTGCTTGCTCCCTCCTTTTCCTGCTCCCAGGACACCAAGCCAGCCATTATCAAGTACACTAAATTTTTGGTTTTTCCCACATAATTAAGACAATAGAACCTCAATACAAGGGAATATCAGTGCATAAATTATACAGTGAGGACACAGGTGAAGCAGTCTCCTTTTACTTAGGTACAGTTATGTATCCCTTAACAATGGGGTCTGAGAGATGTGTCCTTAGGCTATTTTGTCATCATATGAACATCATAGGGTGCACTTATACAAACCTACATGGTATACTGCACGCCTAGGCTATATGGTACAGCCTATTGTTCTTTTTTTTTTTTTTTTTTGAGACAGAGTCTCACTTTGTTGTCCAGGCTAGAGTGAGTGCTGTGGCGTTAGCCTAGCTCATAGCAACCTCAAACTCCTGGGCTCAAGCGATCCTCCTGCCTCAGCCTCCCGAGTAGCTGGGACAACAGGCATGCGCCACCATGCCCGGCTAATTTTTTCTGTATATATTAGTTGGCCAATTAATTTCTTTCTATTTATAGTAGAGACGGGGGGGTCTCACTCTTGCTCAGGCTGGTTTCGAACTCCTGACCTCGAGCAATCCGTCCGCCTCGGCCTCCCAGAGTGCTAGGATTACAGGCGTGAGCCACTGCGCCCGGGTAGCCTATCGTTCTTAAAATACAAACCTGTATAGCATGTCACTGTACTTAATATTGTACATAATATAATACTTAATATTGCAACTGTAATATAATGGTAAACGTTTATATCTAAATGTAGGGAAAGTACAATAAAAATATGGTATAAAAGATAAAAAATAGTATACCTATATATTGGGTACTTACCATGAATGGAGCTTGCAGGACTGGAAGTTGCTCTGGGTGAGTGAGTGGTGAGTGAAAAGGCAGGCCTAGGACATTACTGTACACTACTGTAGACTTTCTAAACACTGTACACTTGAGCTACCCTCAATTCATTTTTAAAATATTGTTCTTTCTTCAATAGTAAATTAACCTTAGCTTACCGTAACTTTTTTACTTTCTAAACTTTTAATTTTTAAAAACCTTTTTGACTCTTCTGTAATAGCACTTAGTGTAAAATACAAACACATGGTACAGCTGTACAAAAATATTTTCTTTATATTCTTTCTTTATAAAATATTTTCTTTATTTATTTATTCTATAAGAATTTTTTCTACTTTTGAATTTTTAGGCCGGGCATGGTGTCTCACACCTGTAATCCTAGCACTCTGGTAGGCCGAGGCAGGAGAATAGCTTGAGCTCAGGAGTTCGAGACCAGCCTGAGCAAGAGCCAGACCTCATCCCTATAAAAATAGAAAAAAATTAGCTGGGTGTCATGGTTCTCACCTGTAGTCCCAGCTACTCAGGAGGCTGAGGCAGGAGGATCCCTTGAGCCCAGAAGTTTGAGGTTGCTGTGAGCTAGGCTGACGCCACGGCACTCTAGCCTGGGCAACAAAGTGAGACTCTGTCTAAAAAAAAAAAAAAAAAAAAAAAAAAAAAAAA
>VSMF01095013.1:0-13156 GCA_008750915.1 Microcebus jonahi
GCTCGCTCCTGGCAGTTGTCACGAGGGCGTGACAAGTACAGAACTGTTCAATGGTCACACGGATAGTCAGTCGAACTGTTCAGTGAATGGCTCAGATTCTTATCACAGTGATGATGATGATGATGATGATGATGTCGACGACGACGACCACAATGGTGACGGTGACCATGACGCTTCAGGGCTCGGAGACGACTCTATACCAACAATATACTTTTCGCACACTGTCGAGCCTAAGAGGGTCCGAATAAATACTGGAAAAAACACCACTTTAAAATTCAGCGAAAAGAAAGAGGAAGCCAAACGCAAGCGGAAGAGCAGCCCGGGTGGCCACTCGGCCCAGGAGCTGCCCGCCATCAGGACTCCAGCTGACATTTACAGAGTCTTCGTGGACCTGGTGAACGGAGAGTACGTGCCCCGCAAGTCCATCCTGAAGTCGCGGAGCAGAGAGAGCAGCGTGTGCAGCGACACCAGCGAGAGCAGCGCCGCCGAGCTGGAGGAGCGGCGCGGCCTGCCCCGGAGCCTCAGCTGCGAGGACGGGGCTGCCAGCGACGCCGGCGAGGGCGCTCTGGAGGAGGAGGCTCAGCAGGGCGGCCCCCAGAAGAGGCTCCTGCCCCCACCGGGCGCGCGCGAGGCTTTCTCCGGAACGGTGATAGAGAAAGAGTTTTTATCGCCCACCTTAGCGCCCCACCCGGCCATCGCGCTCCCCGCGCTCCCCACCATTCCAGAACGGAGAGAAGTTCTGTCTGAGGCATCAGAAGAAACCGCAAAGAGGGTTTCAAAGTTCAAAGCTGCCAGACTGCAGCAGAAAAACTAGGCCCTGCCTGGGAAACGGGAATTCACATCCCAAAACCCAGCGGTGCATTTGTTTAGAGCACACGTAGCAGAGCATGTTACGTGTTGTTGGAAGTGAGGCTTCCTAAGTTAGTTTGGCAATAGGTTCTTCTGCCCTTATCTGTTTTATTTAAAAAATCAAAGTAAATGTTTGAGTACTTCAATATTCAGCTTGTTCTGTTAATTCTCTGAACACGGTCAACATTCTTGTCTAAGTTTGCCTTATGATGCAGTAGCAGCGTTTTGAGTTACTTTTCAGAAAGTACTGTTCATATGCGTTGTTTTTGTGTTTCAGACGAAACAGGCAGTTCTGTACCAGCTGTAATGTTGTGCCTACCATACGGACCATTTTAAAGAAAATTTTAAAATTTCAAACAGTTCCAACAATTATATTGCTTTCACATTTTAAAGGCACTTTAAAATAAAATCTCCCTTCTCTTGTAGGTTTTTGCAGCTAGGTGGCTATTTTAAAAAAAACCTTTCCCCTCTAAATGTCCTACTGTAATCTTTAAGGCAGAAAGCTACGTGGACCCTATGGGAAAGTTTCTTTGGTTGGAAGTCTGACATTTTGTAAAACATTTTTTTTTTTTTCAAGTAAAGATTTTACGAAACTTGGCCTCTAAAATGTTGTGAACTTTATGATTCAGAGTATAGATGTGTCTTTGATTCTTATGTGCTGCCTGCACTTCCTGACAAACCTTCTTATGGCTCCGTAGGTGGGTACCGCTTCTCCCTCAGTATGTATGCGTGGTTTTCACTGGGATGAAGTTCTGGGAGAGAAGGAAAGGTTGTCTAGATGCTAAAAAATAGATTTCTTAAATAAAATTGTCTTATGTTCTAATCTTCTCAACATTTTTTATTCTTTATTTTCCTACTAGTAAATAACTGAAATGACATATTTACTTTTAGCAAAACTCCTTAGAATAAAGAGAAATTTGTTCTAACATTGAAAATTACACTGCAAGTTAATCATTCGGCTTTGATGCATTCTCAAATGTAGCTTTCAGACAGCATCCTGCATTAGTACTAAAATAAGCCATCGGTGCCAGTCCACCCTCTATTCATGGCTAAATATTTAAAGGTTATTTATAGCTTCTTTAATGAATTCTTGCTTAAACAAAGTGAAATTATGTCCTAGAAAAGTAGAACCTATTTGTAACTAGAACAGCATAACTGTAGAAGTTTTATGAATATGTATTTTAATGACAAGGGGGGGATACTAGTTAATGGCTAATTCAGAACGAAGGACTGATTTTGAAAGATTGCCTGAAAATGTGGGTTTGTTCTTCAGTAAATTTTGATCAATTCTGCATATATTTTTCTAGTTAAAAACTGTTTTTCTTTCAGACCATCCCTCCACTCCGAAAGACCTAACCAAATAGGAGTACGTTACACACACACACACACACACACTTCTGTTTCAAACTGCTATTTACAGTTTCTGATCTAAATTTTTTTTCTCCTAGAAACGAACTATTGTAGGACTGCTGTGGTGTTCATTACAGACATGTAGTTTCAAGAGTATTGTCATTAAATAATTTCTCGTGTTTATAAACTTGCTTTTCAGCCTGCTGTCTATGTAGTCTGCTGGTTCCTTCAAATAGACCTTCCTAGCATAAGGCAGTAGTAGAAACAAAGAAAGAGTTCGATTTGTATTCGTGTGTTTCGCTGAAGACCAAACGAGATAGCGTCGCCGCCCCATTTCATAGCTTCAGTCTTGTAACAAAGTATTAGATTGTAAATTAAAATGACAACTTTTTTGTATTAAACTCAAGTTTCAATGGGACAAAATGAAGATATTCAGCGCTGTTTTTTTTTTTTTTTTTTGAGACAGAGTCTCACTCTGTTGTCCGGGCTAGAGTGCTGTGGTGTCAGCCTAGTTCACAGCAACCTCAGACTCCTGGGCTCAGGCAATCCTCCTGCCTCAGCCTCCCGAGTAGTTGGGACTACAGGCATGCGCCACCATGCCCGGCTAATTTTTTCTATATATTTTTTAGTTGGCCAGTTAATTTCTATTTTGAGTAGAGACGGGGTCTCGTTCTTGCTCAGGCTGGTCTCGAACTCCTGAGCTTGAGCGATCCTCTGGCCTCAGCCTCCCAGAGTGCTAGGATTACAGGTGTGAGCCACTGCGCCTGGCCTAGCGTTCTGTTTTAAACCATCATAAATCAAAACAGCAGACCAAGAGATTCTTTTATTTTGATCTATTTTATTGATTTATTTTTAGTCTTACAGAAAAATTGCACAAAATAGTACCAAAGGGTTGTCTTCCCTGTACCAGCGTCACCCCGAGATACCACATCCCCTTATCCAGGATTTGTTAATATTATAATGTATAACTATATTATAATTACTAAAACCAAGGAATCTACATTCGTGCGATGTACTGTTAACTACAGATCTTACTCCTGTTCGACCAACTTTCTAATTTATTTTTCTGTTCCAGGACCCTATCCATGACCCCATCTTACCTTTATTTGTTATTGATTATTCCTTAGTCTCCTTTAATCTCTGGCAGTTCCTTAGTTTTTTCTTATCTTTCATGACTTTCAGGATCTTGAAGAGTACTGGTCAGATATTTTGTGGGGTGTTTCTGTATAAGAGGCACATTCTAGCATGTTGTTTCAAGTGGTCCTTATTTCGGTATGTTAACCTTGGTCACTTGGCTCAGGTGTGTCTGCCAGGTATCTCCGCTATAAAATTATCACCTTTCCCTTTGTAGTTAATAAATATCTTAGGGGAGCTACGTTGAGACGATGGAAATATTTTCCTCCTCAAATTAAGCCCACTAATTTTTGCGTTCATGGGTGGACTTTGTCTGCAGGCAGTTATCAATGTGGTGTTTGCTTAATGGTGATTTTCTGTTTCGCCTTTTCCTTCTACATTTATTTCTTAGAATTCTTTTGTAATAAGCTGTGCTTCTACACCCCCGTCCCCCATTTTGTGTATATCAGTGTGGACTCTTGGATATTTATTCTGTGGGTTAAAATTCAATACTTACTATCATTATTTTGTTGCTCAAATCATTCTACCTCTCTGGTCACTAGGAACACCTTTTGAGTTGGCTCCTAAGTTCTTTCAAAAGTTCCCATCCTTTTTTGAGCACTCTCTGACACCACACGATACTACAGGATCATCTTGTGTTTTTCCCGTCCCAGCCCTGGAAACCACCACTGGCCTTTAATTGGGGAGTGGTGTTTAGAAACCAACTTCTCATTTAAATGTACTCACCGCCACAGGGGTGTCATTGCTTTTTGGCCTTTTCAGCATATAGAGCTTCGAGATGTGTGTGTATATACTAACCTTGTGTGTCTGTATATTAAAAACCATGAATTTATATACTGATACATCTGATTCTAAGTGAGCACCACAGGATTCATTTCTGTTTTTCTGTTTCTTTTTTTTTCCAGACAGAGTCTGACTCTGTTCCCCGGGCTAGAGTGCCGTGGCATCAGCCTAGCTCACAGCAACCTCAAACTCCTGGGCTCAGGTGATCCTCCTGCCTCAGCCTCCCGAGTAGCTGGGACTACAGGCATGCGCCACCACGCCCGGCTGATTTTTTTCTATATGTTTTTAGTTGGCCAATTAATTTCTTTCTATTTTTAGTAGAAATGGGGTCTCACTCTCTTGCTCAGGCTGGTTTCGAACTCCTGACCTCAAAAGATCCTCCTGCCTTGGCTTCCTAGAGCGCTAGGATTACAGGCGTGAGCCACCAGGCCGGGGCTCTGTTTTTTTTTTTATTCGTGGCTTCCTTCTCCAAGTTCTTTCTCCTGGCCCTTGTCTACTATGTTTGCAGTTACTGTTTTTCAATCTAATGTGCACATGAGGCGGCTTCAGAGTGCTCATTTGTTCACCCAGAAAAAACACACTTACTACATCACACGATTGATGTGCGGTTCTTTTTGTCTTTTGCCTCATGTTACCAGTCAGGAAACTTTTTCGGAGTTACTTAGGTTAGTTCTTTCCTGCCCTCTTCACTGTGCTTGTTACTCATTTCTATCATGGGTAGGTTCATCTGTTACACGTGTGTGTGTGTGTGTATGCATGCTGTACGTGTTTGTATTCCATTGTGGGTTGTCTCCACATCCCGGCTGATTTTGATGGTTTACTTTTGAGGTGTATAAAAGGCTTGGGAAACATGAATGTGGTGCTGAGAGTCTGAGCTACGTAAAAAGATACAGAAATATCACTCCCTCCTCCTCCATCCTCTCCCATTCCCATTCCCCACCTACCTACTGTAGGCGCCCAGTCTCTAGTTTCTCATTTAACCTTTCTGTGTTTCTTTCTCGCACAAATCCCCACCTATCCACTGTAAATAAGTCATGTCTGTAGTTTCAGGTCTAACCTTTCTGTATTTCTTCTGCACAAATAGCAGATACATGTGCACTTTTCTTTTATGTCTTTGTTTCTTACATGAAGGATGACATTCTTCGTTGCAATTTAATTATTTTCAATCAGTAGTATGTCCTTGTAATCTCTGTGTGTCAGTCTGTATAGATCTTCCTTGCTCTTTTTTTTTCAGAGATAATAGTGCTCCATGGTGTGGGCAGAACGTAGTTTATTCAGCCCCTGTGTGGGCATTTAGGTTTCCGGTATTTTGCAATTACAGATGATGATGCAATGAATAACTTTTGTCTATATATGTGTTTTTATATCCTTAGAGGTATACCTTCAGGGTTGATTCCTAGAAGTAGGATTGATGTGTCTGTCACCTGCACATTTGCTCCCTGATGTCTTTAAAAAAGTAAAATCTGTTTTGAAATATATTTGTTTTGTTTTCTTATTCAGGCCGTGGTTTTAACATGTATGCTTGCAAATCTGCATTTTGTTGATGGTTCTAATAATTCTGAGACACTAGTGTCTTAATGGGACTTCACAATCATCAAAAATATTGAGTATTGGATAGTGATTATGTTCATGTAGGTAATATTTGATTTTTTTTATATTGGTTATGCTTGTGATTTATTTGTAAGAGCTTTTCATTCTTTGAGGTATTTCCAAATTTATAAAATACAGGTATCTATTTTATAGATTCATCTCCTCCATAAGAAACAGCTTTTCAAGGGTAAAACTAATCTTTATCTATGTGTTCTTTAGGGGTGTGGCACATACATAGGCTCTTAAGGGAATGCCTGTTATAAATGAGTTTTTCAATTATAATAAATACTTAAGGGTATATGTTTATAATATTATCAAATTTTTATATTTTAAAATACTTTGTCAGTTATTTAAATTTCATTTTAGAGGAATGTCATTTCCGATAAAAATAAGTTTTTGCATTTCCCTTAACCAATGAATCACAAAGAGCTGAATTCTTTTAGAGCACCTACTATGTGTCAGGCATTCTCTGTGCACTTGATGTGGATCATCGTTTGCTCACAGAAATCCGACGAGGTAGGTACTGTCTTTTCCTTGACCCATGTCCCATTTTAGAGATAAGGAAACTAAGTCAGGGAGTAACGTTTTAAACTACATGTCTATTAAGTAGGCTAACTCCAGGCAGCCTTCTCCAGAGTCAGCACTCTTTGCACATTGTTTTTGGCATTAACTTTGCTCTCTTAAACAGGAGCACTGTTAGCCAGTAAGGAAGCGTGTGAACAGTATGACGTCTCTGTGATCTTGCTCATTCATAGAGTGGTCACCTTTCTGAAAATTTGACTTTGAAGCCTGTTTTAAACTCCATACGTAAGAGAATTCATTCTGACCTGATGGAGTAGGTGTGGAGTTCCAGTGACGTTATTTCGGCCACATGCGTAAAAGAAGGAAATATGCAGATGGAAAATAGTAAAAATAATAAGAGGAGTAGCCAGCACAACAGTATTTCCCTGAAAAACTACTCTTTTTAACTGTAAATGTAGACATCGCATCAATGTGAGTTTACAGTTGGTATGTTCCTCATCACATGACCTTGTGGTGACCTTCTCTAATGTTAGTATCTTTTTTTTTAAAATTTTTTCAAATTTTGTCATATTATGGGGGTACAGATTTTAAGGTTTCAATAAATGCCCATTTCTCCCCCTCCCCCCACAAGTCTGAGTTTCCAGCATGACCATCCCCCAGACGGTGCACATCTCACTCATTATGTACGTCTATACCCGCCCCCCTCCCCCCTCCCACCTGCCCGATACCCTATTACTGTAGCACCTATGTGTCCACTTAGGTGCTGCTCAGTTAATACCAGTTTGCTGCAGAATATATCTGGTGCTTGTTTTTCCATTCTTGGGATACTTCACTTAGTAGTATGGGTTCCAGCTCTACCCAGGAAAATATAAGATGTGCTATGTCACCATTGTTTCTTAGAGCTGAATAGTACTCCATGGTATACATATACCACATTTTATTCATCCATTCTTGGATTGATGGCACTTGGGCTGTTTCCACAGCCTTGCAGATAGTATCTTTTTTGCCTTAAAGTATAATATAGCTAAATACTTCCCTAGTAAAGCAGGTTCCAGCCTGTGCATGCATGTGTGTGTGTGTGCGTGTGTGCGTGCGCGTGTGTGAGATCTCCAGTAAGCATTAAATAGAAGCGGTGAGAATGAATAACGAACATTGCCTTGTTCCTGATCTTAAGGAGACGTTATTCAGGCTTTCAGCATTTAAGTATGATGTTGGCTGTAGTTTTTTTTTTTTTAAGAGACAGAGTTTCACTGTGTCACCCAGGCTAGAATACAGTGTGGCATGATGGTAGGCTCGAAGTCCTGGGCTCAAGTGGTCCTCCTGCCTCAGCCTCATCTGCGCCCAGCCAGTATCTTTTAGTTGGTGCATTTAGACCATGGGCTTTTTTTTTTTTTTTTTTTTTTTTGAGACAGAGTCTCATCTCACTCTGTTGCCCAGGCTAGAGTGAGTGCCGTGGCGTCAGCCTCGCTCACAGCAACCTCAGACTCCTGGGCTCAAGCGATCCTCCTGCCTCAGCCTCCCCGGTAGCTGGGACTACAGGCATGCGCCACCATGCCCGGCTAATTTTTTGTATATATGTTTTTAGTTGGTTAGTTTCTTTCTATTTTTTTTAGTAGAAGCGGGGTCTCGCTCAGGTTGGTTTCGAACTCCTGACCTCGAGCAATCCGCCCGCCTCGGCCTCCCAGAGTGCTGGGATGACAGGCGTGAGCCACTTACGCCTGGCCGGATCTTAAGTCTTGTATTAACTGTTGTCCTAGGGAGGGGAAACACCTGTATCATGTATTTTGTCCAGTTTTCCAGGTATTTATGGCAGAAGAGCAAGTTCTGAAGCACTCCTTCAAGACTAGAATCAGTTTGGCAGGACCTCTTTACGTCGAGCTCATTGCTTGGAGTTTCTCAGTTACTTTCATGGCTTGTGTGTCCTCAGATCTCAACCCATGGGAGGTCTAGCTCCTGTCTACACATCCCTAGGGGAGACTGCACCCCAAACTACCTCGCCCTGCCTAGAGCTCAGGCAGATAAGAGCAAGTTTCTTTGCTGTTTTTGTTTGTTTTGGATTTTTTTTTGATAGTAGGAAAATTTCCCGTCGTCTTAACTGTTCACTCTGGCAGCCTCTCCTGGGTCCATTCTTTTTTTTTTTATTTTAGTTTGTTATATTTTAGTGTTTTTTTTTTTAAGTGTATTATGGGGGTACAAGTGTTAAGGTTGCATATTACCCATATCCCCCTCCCTGTTCGAGTAAGAGCTTCAAGTGTGTCCATCCCCCAAACGTTGCACATCTTACTTGTTGTGGTAGTATACTGGGTCCATTCTTTGTGTGATCTTAGTTCTAACTCACTCCTTAGTGGAGCTCAAGGGCTTGCCTTCTGTTTCCTGCAGTTTTTAAAACATGCAAGCCTCCCAGGACAGCTTTAAGTTGATGCCAATGGTTTTAGCTTTCTCTTCTTTCTTTCCCTTTTTTTTTTTTTTTTTAATCCACTGGTAATCTCTGTTCCCTTCTTGCAAGGGAGGTTCTCTATTTGGGAAAATGTTTATCATATTGTATCCAGCATTTCTGGAGGTTTTATAGCAGAAGGGCTGGCAGAGTATATTGTCCGTAGTGTTCTTGAGCATTTTATCTGTGTAGGACTGTGCTAAGCCCCGCAGAAGGTAATGCCTGGCCTTCAAGTGGTTATTCCACTTAACGGGGAAGGAAGGTTAAGGGATAGGTCAACGGAGAATTTCCAGAAGTGCTGTAAGAGATGCTCGGTGGGAGCGGTAACTGGCGGTCATGGTGTTTTTTTTGTTTGTTTTGTTTTGAGACAGAGTCTCACTCTGTTGCCTGGGCTAGTGTGAGTGCCGTGGCGTCAGCCTACCTCTCAGCAACCTCAAACTCCTGGGCTCAAGCAATCCTGCTGCCTCACCCTCCCGAGTAGCTGGGACTACAGGCATGCGCCACCGTGCCCGGCTAATTTTTTATATATATATTTAATTGGCCAGCTAATTTCTTTCTATTTATAGTAGAGACAGGGGTCTCACTCTTGCTCAGGCTGGTCTCGAACTCCTGACCTAGAGCGATCCTCCCGCCTGGGCCTCCGAGAGTGCTAGGATTACAGGCGTGAGCCACCGCGCCTGGCCATGGTGTGTTCTTGAAGGTAACAGAACGGTCACAGCTTCCTGTCACAGGAGGAACTCAAGGTGGTATTAGGGATTGATACGATTCATGGGATGGAAAAAGTCCTAGAATTGGGGACAGAGCTAATAAAATTAGAACATACATTGGAGTTTTACTAATGCTGTGTTCAAGTAATAAAAACACTGACTTGGCCGGGTGCGGTGGCTCATGCCTGTCATCCCAGCACTCTGGGAGGCCGAGGCTGGCGGATTGCCGAGGTCAGGAATTCGAGACCAGCCTGAGCAAGAGCGAGACCCCATCTCTACTATAAATAGAAGTTAATTGGCCAACTAATATATAAAATTAGCCGGGCATGGTGGCATATGCCTGTAGTCCCAGCTACTCGGGAGGCTGAGGCAGGAGGCTCACTTGAGCCCAGGAGTCTGAGGTTGCTGTGAGCTAGGCTGACGCCACGGCACTCACTCCAGCCTGGGCAACAAAGTGAGACTCTTATCTCAAAAAACAAAAACCACTGACTGTTACCAGTGAACATTTATTTTTGGAGACTGAAAATATTTAAAGATCTGACATTTTTTTGGCAATGTGCATTTGGGGTATTGGAAACTGATGTTTGATGATGCATCGTATTTGCAAGGGAGGAAGGGTTGAATCCGGCAAAAATTACAATGAGAACAAAATCTTTGTGCTCTAGGGCAGGCTTTGAGCCTCTAAGATGCATCCACCTGTAGTTACAAAGGCTAAGAGAGTAAGTTTAATATTTTACAGTTACTGGAAATCTCTCAAGGAGCACTTGTTAGCAGCTAATTGAGGTATAACCAAGGAGCAGCACTCAGAACCTCTTCAGAAAAGTGAAGTTTGCAAATACTTGCTTGAAACTATGGAGCTAAAAATGTGCTTAAGATTTGGGTATGATCTTTGTAGACTTTCTACCAGGCCAGGACTCTTGGGCTCTGCCAGACTTGGGTGTATCTTGTGAGTGGTGGCCGCAAGTTCCCAATCTAATCTCTAGTGAGTCCTTTCATATAAAAGAGTAACTCTAATAAAGACTACGTCAGTGTTAGTGCTGTGCACAAATCTCTGAAGATTTAGGAAAAATTTCCAGAAATCTGTTGATTTCTGGAGGTAAATATTCAATAACTGTACGTAGAATTGATTTAAAGGGAAGAAAGCACAAATATTCTGATATATATTTGGAGAATTATTATTATTATTTTTTGAGACAGAGTCTCGCTCTGTTGCCCAGGCTAGAGTGAGTGCCATGGTGTCAGCCTCGCTCACAGCAACCTCAAACTCCTGGCCTCAAGCGATCCTCCTGCCTCAGCCTCCCGAGTAGCTGGGACTACAGGCATGCGCCACCACGCCCGGCTAATTTTTTCTATATATATTAGTTGGCCAATTTCTTTCTATTTATAGTAGAGATGGGGTCTCCCTCTTGCTCAGGCTGGTTTTGAACTCCTGACCTTGAGGGATCCTCCCGCGTCGGCCTCCCAGAGTGCTGGGATGACAGGTGTGAGCCACTGCGCCCGGCCTGATTTGTCCTTTTTGTTGTTGTTGTTTCCTCTTGAACTGAAAGAGCTCTCCCAATTTCGAAATGCCCTGGCCAGGCAGAGCTAGTAAAGCCTGCACGGAGGTGGGAGCACACCTGGTTGGCTCCAGTGGAGAAATACCTGTCCTTACCCGTGGGGAGCCCGGCATGCTCGCGGGCAGCCGACGCCTTTTCAGTAACCCCGGGCTCGGTCTGTCTCCCGTGGGGCGCCCTCTCGCCTTGGGAATCAGAAAAGGTGGATTTCTGTGTCCTCATGGTGGCCAGGGCTGCTGCTTTTGTTGTCGTTCATTTCGGCAGCCGGTCGGCTTCTGCGAGAAGATGGACTGGGCTTAAAAGAAATCAGATGTGTGTCTTTGGCGTGCAATATTTTTGTGTTACAAATAGCTACGTTCTAACCCACATTAACCCCATGATATGTGAATTTTGCCAACTCCTGCTGTGTCTTTTAAATCAAATCCAGTAAATCACTGTGAATGTTCTAATTTCTAAACAAACTAGTCTTCCAGTAGAGGTGCTTGAGCACTGTGCTGCAGATACGAGACAACCTAAAAGATAAATGGGCCATCTTTGTTAATTATGTAGTTTAATTGATCAAAACTACCAGATAGGGTTTTATTTATAGCAAGTTTTGCTTAGTTATTAAAGGCTGTGCTACGAAACAGCTTGCGAGTTGTGTGTTTGGGGGTCATTGGGATACATGCTGCTGTTTAGCTTCTGTTAACCTTACTAAGTACCATTTATTGGGGTGGGGTCTAGTCCGTGCGACGACATGAAATCGCTTTTCATTGAGATGACCGACTTCCCTTAGCTTGTCCGGCCCCCATTGTGTGGACAAACACAAAGCACTTTTCATTTTGGCTCTATCGATCCAGCAGCAATTTGCCTGAACTGTATTCAGAACCCGGCCGCGGGGAGGGGGAAGGATGGGAGCAGGTTTCTCTCCCCGTCCTCCCCTGCCGGCCGGCGGTCCCAGCCGCTGATTCTCTGGTTCTGCACGCCGGTAGGTAGCAGTGGTGAGCAGGAGGCACCTGCGGAAGGCTGCCAGTCAGTGGTGATAAATTATTATTCATTTCTGTTATAGGTGGGGTGTGCAGTCAGTTACAGTAATAATTACCGGCACTGGAGGGTTTCCTAGGCAACCGGTTTTCCCCCCCTCATTCACGCTGTTGCTGAGAGAGTGGCTGTAAAGCATGACATTGCTGTATTCTGAGGTTGGCCGCCCCTCCCGCCACCCCCCAGCCCGCCCGCCGAGCCGCTCCAGGTTTGAGGTTAGTTAGGGTTCTCAAGCATAGAGAGCTCGGGCTGGGCCCGGAAAGCAACCGGCAAGAAGAAGGCCTCTCTCTCTCCTGCTCCGCTCCACCTGGCAGGCACAGGGCCCTGAAGGTGCAGATGCCACTTGGGGACGTCGGTGCCCTGTCTCCCAAGTTGCGGAACCTCTTATTGTTCCTGTTATTTTGGAGAAGGCGGGTCACTTCATTTTGCAAAGTTTTATTATTTGATGCAGGCGTGCAGAGGCAGACCTGAAACTCGGCCCCCTGCTTAGGATCGGAGTCCGACAGATAAATCGATGGGGAGCTGTCATGGCTCATCACGGATGTGTGTGGTGTTTGTTCAGTTTTTTTTTTTTTTTTTTTTTTATGAAAATGGCTCTTAAAAAAGAAGGAAACAGTCTTCCTGCAAGATCAGGAGTAGTCCTCCAGGTAGTAGGGAAATAACAGGAGCCACATGTACGAGCAGGGACCTGTACGGGAATCATAATATCCTGTATTTGGGGGCTCTCTGATGTTCCATTTGAATGATGTTGCAGCATGCGCTTTTCTGAGAGGAAAGACTGGTAATTGTTTGGGTCTGCTATGGAAGGAGAGGGGGTTCACGTTCCAGTCTCACAGGGAGATGCTAAGCGTTGGCCCACCCTCGAGGCGGAAGTCGTCACGCACCCACACCTCATGCGTCCAGACCTGGTTCTCGGCCGGATGAGCAAAGAAAAAAGCTTGGGGCCTCTCCTTGGGCCTCTCTCTCCCTGGGCCTGTACGTCCGGGGCCTCTCTCTCCCCGGGCCTGTACGTCCGGGGCCTCTCTCTCCCTGGGCCTGTACGACCGGGGCCTCTCTCTCCCCGGGCCTGTACGTCCGGGGTCTCTCTCTCCCCGGGCCTGTACGTCCGGGGCCTCTCTCTCCCTGGGCCTGTACGGCCGGGGCCTCTCTCTCCCTGGGCCTGTACGGCCGGGGCCTCTCTCTCCCTGGGCCTGTACGTCCGGGGCCTCTCTCTC
>VSMF01095021.1:0-45914 GCA_008750915.1 Microcebus jonahi
TCCCTCCTTCCTTCCTTCCTTCCTTCCTTCCTTCCTTCCTTCCTTCCTTCCTTCCTTCCTTCCCTCCTTCCCCCAAGTATCCCTGGCCGCCATGTGGATGTCCTGCCAGGCGTTTCCCTGGGCGCTGAGGGAGCAGGAACCCAGTGGCCCCTCCGTCAGGATGCTGTGTCTGGCTGGGACACAGGGCCACAGTTAACTTCTGTGGCGTGTGACGAGTGTCCACTTGTTTGCTCACTGACTGCGAGCTGAGCAGGCTGCGGTTGCCGCTGGCCCTGCGGACACAGCCCTGTCCCCATCCTCAGTGGCCGTCCTGCTCCCTGAGGACTCAGCAGAGAGCAGCCCTGCCCCGGGCCCTCTCGAGGCGCAGTGCAAGCAGGCTCCGCTCGTGGCGCAGCGGAAGGGACAGAGACGGGCATGTGGCCTGAACCCCACTGCGCCTGGGCCAGAGCCCTGAGCAGGTCTGGGGCTACTACTCTGGTCCTGGCCTGCGAAGACGGGGGCCGGTGCAGGGGAGGAAGGGGGCCCCGGGCGGGGGAGGCCCGGGAGGCTGCAGCAGACCCACCGGGCGTGTGCTGCACCCGCGCCTTGGGGGAACGGGGAGAACAAGGCGTAGGAACCCTTGGGACTCTGGGCACGGCTGGCCCTGGGGGCAGAGGCCGCCTCCCGCGTGCCGTGTGCTCCTGGGGGCCCCACGATGCTCTCGCCTCAGACCCTCCAGACTCCACGGGAAAGAGACGGCAGAGGCCATTTCCGGGCATCGCTTCTCGCCGTGGCCCCGGGATCCTCGTGGGGTGTTGGGCGCGCGATCTGCTCCAGGGCGCGTCTGTTCTCCAGGACACCTTAACCTTGGAGAGGCTGGCTACCTTGTGTTAATGCGGGGGGAATAAGACGGGGAAAAGGGCATTTAAGCGTGTTGTAAAAGTGTGAGGCCCATGAAGGCGGCAGTCTGGCCTGGAAGGAGGGGGCTTCACCCTGGCCTAAGTGACTCCCGTCACCCCTGCAGGGCCCGAGAGGCGCGTCCACAAGCCAGGGAGGGAGAGGAGCAGCCGCCCAGCCCATTCATGGTGTTTTTTTTTTGAGACAGAGTCTCCCTTTGTTGCCCAGGCTAGAGTGAGTGCCGTGGCATCAGCCTAGCTCACAGCAACCTCAAACTCCTGGGCTCAAGTGATCCTCCTGCCTCAGCCTCCCGAGTGGCTGGGACTATAGGCATGCGCTACCATGCCCAGCTAATTTTTTCTATATATATTAGTTGGCCAATTAATTTCTTTCTATTTATAGTAGAGACGGGGGTCTCGCTCCTGCTCAGGCTGGTTTTGAACTCCTGACCTCTAGCAATCCTCCCTCCTCGGCCTCCCAGAGTGCTAGGATTACAGGCGTGAGCCACTGCGCCCGGCCTCATTCATGGTCTCGAACTTCCAGGAGGGAGAGGAGCAGCCGGCCCCGCCCATTTGTGGTCTCCAACTTTCAGGCTCCAGGGCTGAGAGAGGACGAGCACCCGCTGTTCAAGCCACGAGGCCCGTGGTGCCGTTAAACGGCAGCAGGGCGCCGGGACACCCCCGTGCACCCAGCACAGACAGCAGGCCAGCCCGCTCACCTTCCAGAATCCTCCCGCCCCTGCGAAGTGGAAGGGGTGGGGACCCCCGGCCCCAGGCCCAGTGACTGTGAAGTCGAGTGTCCTCCGCTCTCTTTGGGGACATGTGTGTGTTGGCCCGGCGGCTTCCCCGGGCTCACAGGGCTCGCGGGCGCGAGTCGGGGCGAGAGTCCAGCTCCCGCTCACTCAGGACCCTGGCGGGCTGCCTGCAAACCTCCTGTCCTGTCGGATCCTGTGCAGCCCTGGGTGCGGGGACAGGCGTCACTGTGGAAGGGCGTGGCGGGCGGTGGGGCGGAGGTGGGGTGGAGGGGGATGGGACGGGCTTTAAAATCGAGTCGCCGGATTTGCGCGTGTGCCTCTCGGTGTCCAGGGGGCTCTCTTGTCATCTCCAGCGGCGGCGTGGCGTGCTTGCGGCAGGACCGGGACCCGGAGCTCCGCCCGGTCTTGGAGGAAGCTCGCAGACAGCCTGACCGCCTGGCCGCTGGGAGGCATGACCCCCCGGGGACACCGAGGCTGACAGCTACAGCCCGTCCATGGGGCCTCTGCTGCTGGAAGCAGGCTCCTCCCGAAGTCGACACATAGACTTGAGGATCCCTGGCGCTCGGGAGAGCCTGGGGGCCGCTCCTCCCACGGCCTCCTCCCGTGTTTAATTCCGGCTCATTCTGCCCCCTGCGCTTCACCTGAAACACAGCGTGAGTTTCCTCAACTCCGCCCCGCACCTGCCGGGGCTCCGGCTTCCCAGGGGCTCCCGCCTGCAGGTGACGTCTGGGCGTCGGCAAGGCCGTGGGTCAGAGTGCACGGCCGCCCGTCCAGCTCCAGACACCGGGTGGGGGGCGGCCCCGCCCCTCTGTCCGTCACAGCGCCCGGGAGGGAGGGGGTGCCGGGAACGTGGCAGGTGCTCGGAGGGACGGAGGGCTTCACGTCACAACACCTGGAGTGACTGGACCCAGAGATTCCTCAGCTGTTTCTGCCGCACTAGCCCTTCCCGCCACCACGTGACTCAGCCTCACCGTTTCTTTCTTTCTTTCTTTCTTTCTTTCTTTCTTTCTTTCTTTCTTTCTTTCTTTCTTTCTTTCTTTCTTTCTTTCTTTCTTTCTCTCTCTCTCTCTCTCTCTCTCTCTCTCTCTCTCTCTCTCTCTCTTTCTTTCTTCCTTCCTTCCTTCCTTTCTTCCTTTCTTCCTTTCTTTCTTCCTTTCTTCTTCCTTTCTTCTTCCTTTCTTCCTTTCTTCCTTCCTTTCCTTTCCTTTCTTTCTCTCTTTCTCTCTTTCTTTCTTTTTATTTCAGCATATTATGGGGGCACAAATGTTTAGGTTGCGTATGTTGCCCTTGCCCCACCTGAGTCAGAGCTTCAAGCGTGTCCATCCCCTAGACGGTGCACCTGCACCCATTGCGTGTGTATACACCCATCCCTCCTCCTTCCACCGTTTTCCCTCCCCCCTCCCTCCCTCCCTGCCTTATCTGGGGTGCTCCTCCGTTCCCACCTCTCCTCTCTTCCCCGTCAAAGCCACGGATGGTTTTCCTGCCCCATTCTGAGTGTGACGCGGCTCCTCCCAGACAGGATAACTCCCTCCCCTTCGCTTAGTTTACATTGCTTTCGTTAAACGCTTCGTCCACAACAAGGAATATCTGTAGGATGGGGTCAGGCTCTCTGGAGTGATGAGGCCGTGAGCACCCCGACCCACCGTGCCGTCTGAGGGTGAGAGTGACCGTCCCACCCCTCTGGGATCCTTGCGCCCCCAGTCCCCACCAAAGGCCATGCCCATCCCGAGTTCTGAGCTTGCCGTTCCTTTGTTTTTCTGTAGTCCTGCCATGGCGACTTTAATCTGTAAAGCATGTAGCGTTCACGTTAGGCAACTTTACTCGGATGTGATCGTCCTGACTTTGGTCTTCTGATTTGATGTCTTCTCCTTCCCAAGTCGTGTCCCCTGCACCCCCTGCCCGTCCCTGCCTGTCCCTGCCTGTCTTACCCATCTGTGCCTGCTCCTGACTGCCCCTGCCCATCCGTGCTTTGGCTGTGTGCTGGGAGGCATCTCTTGGCCAGCCCAGGGCCCCGTCGCACATGCCTGACCCTCACCCTGTCCGGGTGGCCCCGATGCACACTGCATGGGCTGCTGGGGCCTTTGCTGTCCCCGACAAGCTGCTGCAGGCTTTGCCCGCACACGTGGGCCTGGGGCCCCCCGGCCTGGACTTGCCTGGCCAGAGGTTGGCCCGTCTGCTCAAGAAGTCCCCCAGGTGGCTGTCCGTGCCCATCTCTGCCAGAGACACGCGTAGTCACGGCCTCTGCCACCACGACGGGTCTTCCCTGCACCGGGCACTGGCGGGCTGGCCGGTTCGGAAGTCCCACCTCTTGCTGTCCCTCAGGTGAGTCCCGTCTGCAAAGTCACTGCTGCTCGGGACGCTGGACCCGGACACCGGGGTCACCGAGCAGTGCTGTGCTGGCGCAGGTGAGGGGCGCACGGCTCACCGGCTGGGGCTGGTTTTATTGAAACCTGAGCTTCATGGAGAGCCAGAGCCTGTCCCCTCCGGTGCCGTCTGCCGGTGGAGAGTCTGGACATGGTGCCGCGGCTCGAATGGATCTGACGGTGGGTCTGCCTGCGTTTCCCCCACCCTGACGGGGAAAGGGACCGGGGTGTGCGGACGCGGGCTCTCCCTGCGAAGTCTGCGGCGGAGAGTGTGGGTCGAGCGTGGGACACAGTGCAGGGACGCAGGCCGGGGAGGAAGTAGGAGAGCAGACTGCCGCACGGCGCTTTGCCCGGCGTGGTCTCCGGGAGAGCGGGAAGTCGGGAGCCCTGAGTGCCGGGTCCGTAGACGCTCACACGTCTCTGCCGGGGAGATCGTGTCTGCAGATTCATCTTCAGGGCGTAATCTGAGATGCGCTCGAGACCGGGCGTGGTGCTAATCCATCAGAATCTCGTGATGGCCGGGCCCGGCGTCCTCTCTCTGCCTCTGGTCCTTCTTATCTTCTGGGCAGACAGGTCACCCGCCAAGCGGTGGCGTGTGCACCTGCTCGTGCCTTGTGTCCTGGCCCCCACCCCGAAATGCACACTCTGGGGGGCAGGGAGGTCCTGGCCCATCCGCAGTCCCCTCGCCTCTGCCACCTCCCTTGGCCACGGAGGGGAACAGTGGATGGGTGTGACACGCACGGTGGCCGTTAGCAACAACCGGTTATCCCCGGTGTCTCCTGGAGAACTAGGCAGTGCACAGAGACTCACAGAGGACAGCTGGCCGCCCGGCCCGTGGCCGCCACGCGCCCCTCCCCCGGCGCAGACCAGCCATGTCCTTGTGAGTCCGTTCCAGCATTCGCCAGTCTTTTATTTTATTTTCGGGGAAAATTAGATAAGAATAAGTCTCCCTTTGTACGACACTCACTTCTGAAAGAAAAGACAAATTAAAGCATTCCTGGGAGGCCGCGTCTCCTTTCAGGGAAGAAGAAACGGAATTTGTAGGGGCGTCTGCTCCCGAGACCAGACTTGCAAGCCCGGGAGGGAGAGGCTCCTCGGGGCTTCCGGGCTCCGGGACAAACCCTGCGAGCGTGGGTGCACGTGTGCGACCACACGCCGTGCTCACACATACCAGTGTGTCGGGGTACCTGCACCTGTGAATATGTGTGCATACTTGTGAGTGTGCTTGTGTGTGTGTGTATGCACGTATGTGAGGGAATGTGTGCAACTTCATGTGTGTGAGTGTGACATGTCCCTGGAGTCACCTGTCCCACGTGGCCCGGACTCGGTTCCACCCGGGGCCCCTGCCCCTCGAACAACCGCAGCTGCCATTGGAGGCGTCAGCGCAGGACTCCTCTGCTACCCGGCGCCCAGAGCTGGGAGGAGGGGCTGGAACAGGACCCCCCGCTGGTCACAGCGTCGGGGGGAAGTGGCTCTGGGCAGGGCCCTTTTGGCCGTGAGGACCTGGAAAAGACTCAGACTGGCTAGGGTGAAAGGTGAGGGGCCGGGACACGCCTGCTGCTGTGTTCTCTCCTGCTCCCCTGTCCTGGGACCTGGCCGGAGCCCCCTCTGCCCCAGCTGCGAGGACAGCTGCCAAAATTGGACGAGGGACCTACGCCAGTGGTCGCAGGGCTGGGGCGTCCCCGTGGCCACGTCCCGACACGCACACATGCTGTGGACGGTGGCTGTGCCTGCCACGGGAGCAGCTGGCTGTCTTCAGGGCTGGAGCCTCCTGTCCTCTCCTGGGTCCAACTCTCTGCAGGCCCCGGCCTCCCCGATGCACCATAAAGTGCAGCCTGTGCTCCTATGTCCCCTGCTGGGGTCTTCCTGGGCCTCCTGCCCGGGATCCTCTCCCCTATGCTGGGCTCCAGGTGAGCTCCTGGCCACCTGGCCCTGCCCCACTGTGCCCCAGGTCCTCACCTGTGTCCCTCTGCATATCTGCCTCCTGTCCACGGGGCCAACGCTCCAGGCTGCGCTCTGCCACGGCCGCCGTGGTCCGGGGCAGGCCCTCTCCCCTGCGCCTCGGATTCTCTGGGAAACTCCTCGAGGCCCCGTCCCCCCACCATGCGCCCCGCCACAACGGGTGTTGTTCCGCTGGAGCGCATCTGCAAGACACATCTGTGAACGTTCTGTGTTTGTTTACCCACAGTGAAAATCCGAATTGGTGGCTGTTTCCACTGCAGCGCACAAACACGCAGGAAGGCGGCAACACGGCAGACACGCTCCAGGAGACGTGCACAGGCCGGGGGCAGCCCGGAGGGAAACGGGAGGGCGCAGGGGTGCGTCCCTCTGACGGGGAGGGGCACAGGGCGGCTGGAGGAGCCCCAGTCCCGTCCCTCGGCTGCCGGTTTTAGGGAAGGACGAGGCCCCCAGGGACATGGAGGACCCGAGCTTGGGCCTCTATGGAGCCAGAGTTAGTCACCCCCCTGGGGCCAATTGTCCCTCTCCTGCCACTGGTCCTCCCAGCCCGGCGGGGGACAGTGATGACCCTCGCAAGGGGACTGACGCTGCCTCTCGTGCCCCCAGTCTCCCGAGGGCCGACACTGTGACCCCCATGCGCCCGGCAGGCAGCAGGCCACAGAGCCAAGCTCCCGATGAGCAGGGACCAGTCCGACGGCCGCCCGCACCTGCGGCCACAGGTGCCGTCCTTGCCTCAGCCGACCCTCACCTCGGCCCTGCAGGTGGGCGTCATCGCACTACTGACAGGTGGGGAAACTGAGGCAGGGAATGTGCACTAAAGTAAAATCCTAAGGGTAGCACCCCCAGCCTCAGATTGTATGGTCCCCTCCCAGCCATAGGGACCCAGAGAAACCCTAAAACTGAGCTCCTGGCCAAGTGGGGGAGTCAGACAGCCCTCACCAGCCGGCACACTCACGGACCTCTTTGGAGTCTGAGCCGGGACCCGACGGTGCTCCCTGCTCCCGGCTGTGGTTCCCGCACCGCGGCTGACCCACAGCCACCTCGGGGCGGTTAACCGGCCCACAGAGCGAGGCAGGAGGGTTTCGGGTCCTTGCTTCACCTTTGACCCCAAAGGGCCCATTTCTGAGCATGGACCCCTGTAAAGGGCGTAAGCTCGGCTGGGCAGGTGCGTGTTTTCCTGCCATGAACATCCACCTCCTCCCACCCCCAGCAGCTGTGGTATGTGTGCACGTTTGCATGTGTGCACATGTGCATGTGTGCACGTGGCCACTCCACGCGGCACAGACTCCTGCTCCGTGGCCCTCCTTCACTCCCCGCTTCTGGCCAGGCCCTGCCCCACCTGTCGAGTGGCCCCACCAGCCGCAGCCCGCGTGGGAAATAAAGCTCCCCGCTCCAAATTGCGACCCTTGTCGTTGTCTTTGGCCAGCAGGAAGAAAAGATGCGTGTGTGTGTGTGCATGTGTGCATGCATGTGCATGTGTGTGCATGCGTGTGCATGGCCAGACTTGGCCTCACTGCGAGAGGCGCTGAGGTCACCTGGGGCGGGATGGCAGGGCAGGGCCGGTGGGGGGAACGAGGCCCCGGGTGGAGGGCATTGCCCCCAGGGGCCCTTGGCAGCTTCTAGGGACATTTGGTGGGGACATTTCGGGGCAGGGGCAGTGCCGTGGGCCTGGCGTCTGGGGAGGCCACACAGCTGAGGACGGCCACCCCAAATGTCAGGAGCGCCCAGGTGCACAGCCCTCCGTACCCTGGCCAGAGGCACGCCCACGTGGCGGGAGGGGACGTGGCCTTGAAGGGACTGCCACCACCCCCAGGTGACAAGCTGCCTTCCCGGGCTGTGCGGTGGGGCTGAGCAGGGACAGGATGGCTCTCGGTTACGTCACACATCTTCAGACTTTAATTACAAGAAGCCCTGTCATTCTGAGATTAATGGTGAGAGGGTATTTTTTCTTTTTTTTTTCTTTCTTTCTTTAACTTCAGATGAATATGACTGAAGGAATCGGTCACCATTCTTGTCCGTGGTATGGAGACAAGCCCCGGGGCTGGTGGTGGAGCGCACACGTGGGTCTCGGCTCTCGGTGGCTCTTGGTGGCAGGTGTGCTGGTGGGGGGTACTGGGGACAGACAGGGACCCTCCCATCCCCCAGGAATGAAGAAGCCCCCGGGGACACTCAGCCAGCTGGCTCCCCGGCAGCACGGTGAGGGGCAGGGGGTGCCCCTGGATCCCGCAGCAGCATGCAGAGCCTGCTGACAGCCCCCCTCACAGGTGCCCGCATTTCACGTCACAGCCATCGGCCGGCCCGTCCCTCCTGGGCGGGCCCCGACCACGGCCTTGCGGTTTCCTGGCCCTGCCTTGATGGCTGATGCCGTTATCTGACCTTAAGCAGAGACCTGAGTCCTGCAGCGCCAGGTTGGGTGGGTCCCGGCCAGGAGGGTCCCAGTGCCCAGGGAGGCCACACACATGGCCCCAAGGCCCACCTGGCCCTCCCTTGGGGGGGGGGGCTGCTCAGAGTGACCCTGGGCCGGGGGCTCCTGGCGCCAGGAGTGACACGCTGGGGACCAGGTGGCAAAGGGCCACGTGCGCGTGTCCTGGGGCTGCCGTGGCAAAGCACCACAGACGGTGGCCACACTGCAGGACCCACGGTCTCACAGCTGCTGGAGTCCTGGATGGAGGTGCCCAGGGCTGGCTCCTCCCCAGGTGCTGAGGAGAACCCGATCCAGGCCCCGCCCCTCGGTGTAGACGCTGCTACCCTCGGCGAAGACGTCTTCGGGTCATCTTCCCTCTCTGTCCCTATCTCTGTCCCCATGGGATGCCGGTCCTACTGAATTGGGGCCTGGTGACCCCCTTAGACTGATCACCCATTTGGGGTCCCCACCTTCAGCCAAGGTTGCAGTCTGGGGCGTCTCACTTCCATGGGCGAATTTTGCAGACGCAGTTAAAGCCACACAGGCCCGGACGGCAGCAGAGGGCTGGGTATGGACAGCAGGCTGGGGTGCATGAGGACTCCCGTGTGGCGGGGGGGAGCGCGGGGGAGGGGGGGACAGAAGTCACCAGCGAGGGTGGCCAAGGGGTAGCGAAGGGCGGGGCGGCAGAGAGCTGGAGCCCCTGTCCCACCCAGAGTCCTGGCAGAGAGAGCTGTTGGGAGGACCGGAGGGAGAACAGAGCCAAGCTCAGCACCCCTGCTCTGCAGGGGGAGTCGTCAACGGGGGCCCAGGAGCCACAGGGGAACCTGCGGGGGTAATTATTCCAGAGGGCTGTGAACTTAGCTTCTCCTGCAACATGCTATCCGTGTGTGTTTAATAGCAGTCATTGAATTACCAGATTATAATATTATATCTGGCCCCTGCAGAGATCCCATTATCCATTACATAAACAAATAGCACAGACTCATTAAGTTATTAATATCTCACGGAGGCACCGTCACCCTGTTTACATCTTTGAGCAGATGTATGAACAGTGCCACCACAAATCACCCTGGACCGAGGGGCTGGGGGCTCCGGCCACCTTCCCACCCTCTGGAAGCAGCCCTTTGCCCAGGTCCCTGCTCTCGCCCGGGTTTCCGCACCAGCCGCTGGAAATCCCTGCAGACCGTGTCTTCGCCATGGCGATGGTGATGGCGGCTCTTGCCCTGGTGCTTGGTGACCTTGGGCCACGTCTGTTCAAGCAGACTGAGGGGCCACTCGACAGGCTCCTTGGCCGGGTGCCAGTGTGGGGCCAAAGTCCGGCCGTGTGCACCTGAACCCTCTACCGGGATATGCAGACTGCTTTGTCCTGAGGGCTCCCGAGGGACCAAGCGCACAGTAGGAAGGCGAGAGACGGCGGGGGACAGAGAAGAAGAAGGGGCGTGCAGCAGGGGAGTCGGGGAGCAAGGCACTGCGGTGCACACAGCGCCGGCTTTCGGTTTTTACTTCAGTGTTTTCTGATGTGAGTGTCGTCCTGCAGCGAGCGTTTGTGTATCTATGCAGCTTCCCTGACCTCACTCGCTGTTCCACGCTCCCAGCACCCTAAGACTGTGAGGCCTCGGAGCGGGCGGCCCTGTCCAGGCGTTTGCTCCTGGTGGTGGGAAATTCGCTTCCTTTCCACAGGCGGGCTCCCTGGGGTTGGGAGAGTGACGCTGAATACGCTGTCATTTGTCCTTAACTATTCCGGACGTCCCGTGACACTCTCGGCCCACTCGTCCGCAAATCCTCATCCCTGTGCCATCCACGCTTCCCGGCTGTCCCCTCTGGCAGCCCCGGCTGTGGAGCCGTCTGCTCAGGTCGGTCTCGGCTAACGTGGGAGGGGGCTCTAGGGCGGACACCTGCAGGGGAACCATGCCCAGCCTGGACGGGCGGCTCCAGCGCCCCAGGACGGAGGGACATGGAGCCTCCCGGGCTGCGTTTCCCAGCATGACCCTCCATGGCCTGTAAATTCCTCAGGAAGACACTTCTCTGCCAGATGGCTCACATGAAGCTGACCACGCCTGCGCTCAAGTGTCCCCAACAGACTTCCAGGAGCCGCACCACCCAAGAGCCGTGGGGAGGGGGCTCTGGGCCCTGGCATGGGTCTGCCCTGAGCTCTGCGGCTTTTCCAACCCCCAATGCCCTGGGAGGGCTCCTGCTGGGCCCCTCTGCGGCTGCAGGCCTGTGCCCACCTGCTGCGTCCCCTCCTCCCTCCTCCGCATCTTGGACCCTCCTTCCTTCCCGGATTCTTCCTCTTTTCCCCTAGAACTTGCCTGGGGTCTTATTCTTTTAAGAAAACCGGCTGCGGGCCTCCTAGTTCTCATCAGAAACCAACCGCAGCAGCAGCGTGAGGGAGGCCACCTCCCCCTTTACCTCCCAAAGCAAATCACCATCGGGACCACAGGCCCCCACCCTTCCGCTCTCCCTGCTCAGCCTCTGCTGTTTGCTGACAGAGGACTTCTCACGCAAGCGACCCACTTTTCTAGCCCGTTTGGGGTCTCTGGGAGATGTCTGGCTTTTCATCAGCCAGGCTGGTGCCACCTTCCAGGTGACAATCGCCCCGGGCCACGTGGCGTGGGCAGCGTGGTCGGGCAGCTAGTGGCTGCGTGGCTGTGTCGTGAGACCCGTGGAAACCGTCCACACTTCCGTCTCCTCTCCTTGTGTTCACAAGAGGACATTCTTCAGAGACTGAAACCAAAACAAAGCCAAACAATGCACGTCGTTAGCGCATTTTTCACCTCTGCGGCGCATCGCAGACTCTCAACCGCGAGAGTCTCCTGGGAAGCCGCTGGAGGAGGACGCGCCTCCGCCTCCCGCCGGCCGCCTGCGAGCCCGTCCATCACCCCGGCTCGGGGAGTCAATTTAATTACGCAAACCTGATCTCGGGCCTTAATTAAATTTTTTTAAAAATGCGGCCTGCTCGCTCGGGGAACAACGGGGGCCGTTGCCCCCACCCCACTTCCGACACGGATTAGCTCATCCCTGGTGCGCGGGCTCCGTGGGGACATTGGAAATGCAGACCAGCGACACGCTGGCCCTCCGGCTCTCCCTGCGCGCGCTCATTACCTGGAAACCTCCGCGCCCCTGACCGGCGCCGGCACGCACCCCTCCCCCGACAGGCACCTGCAAGTCAGAGGCGCGGCGGACCTCGCTGCGTGTCAGTTTAGTGTCCTAGAAGGAACTGCCCGGGGCTCTGGCCACAGCCATTACGCGGAATCGCCTTGTGTTTCCGTTCCTGTGAATCCCACGCGTTGCGCGCTGGCGGGTCTGGGCCTGCTGCTCTTGTCTGTCCGTCTGCCGTGCGGCCGACGCCCCCGCCGGGCTGCGCTGACCGGGCAGGCAGTCCAGTCTCCTCCTCCCAGCTTCTCCCAGATCCCCGCCTCGCTCCGGGAGGGGCGCGACTGAGATTGGGGTGAGGGAAGGGGCCTTGGCCAGGACTTGGTGGCCAGAGGGATCCCGGGCAGGAGGTGAAGGGGGTCCCAGGGCTGTCTGGGCCACAGGGCTACCCGCCCCTCCCCTCCGTGCGCAGGGCAGGTTGACGCGCCAAGCCCCGCGCTGGGGCGCGCAAGGCCTCACCACACCTGAGGTCTGGCCGCGTGTGCATCCGCCCGCCCTCCCGCGCTGTGTTCCTCCCGCCCGCGCATGCCGCCAGGAAGACCGCCCAGGGTTTGACGTGCCACGGGGTGCTGGAAATCAACACCCCAAGGTCTCAGACAGCTGTGTTGTCACGCGATGGTGGCCTGGGGCTACATGGCGCGCGTTCCCTTCTCCAGGTTCGCCCGCGAGTGCGGGCGCACGGACCTGCTGCGCGCTCTGTTTGGGGCTCACTGTGTCTACCTGGTGCCAGGAGCCCTCCGCGCGGGGACACGGGATGGGAGTCCTGTTTCCCTTATCACTTGGCGCTGCACGTGGGTCCCCGCCCGGTGTCCACGGAGCCCAGCAAGCTGTGCTCGTCTCGCTGGAAGGACGAGAAACCCAGTCGCCCCGGACCGTCGAGGCCGTCTCTGCTGTGGGGCTCTGGATTTCAGTGTTCTCCGTTTCCCTTAGTTCCCCGATCTCCCCTGGGGGTGGGGAGGTGGGTGGGGTCCCCGGCTGGGGGCTGGAGAATGTGCGTTTCTACGCCACTCCTGGGCCTTGCTGATGTTTCTGGTCCCGGGACGGCCCCCTGGGGCCAGTGGCTTAGAAGGTGACATCTTCCAGATTCCAGCGTCCCAGAGACTCCGGCCACAGAGGCTCAGGGCCCGGTGTGTGCAAACCCTTCGCTTTCGCATGGAGCCTGGCTTCCTGCAGGAACCTGGCTTCCAGAGCCTGTGTTTTGTTTACAGATTTGCAGAAATCCACCTGCCCGTCAGTAGGCGCCTTTTTTCCCGGCGCTATCGACCCGCTCCCTGCAGGTCTCGGGATAAAAAGCTGTCACTGCAGGGGCTGGCAGGGAGGGGCGAGGATGGGGAAGTGACGGGCTTTGCAACAGCCACCTGTTTCAAAATACCCTGCCCCCACCCGCCGCTGCGGACGCTGCATGGTCCCCTCCGCCAGAGGCCAGGCCCAGGGGCTCCCCTGCAGCTGCTGGATGTGGGCACCCCCTGCCCACCTCAGCGCTTCCACTGGAGCACCAACCGCTAGCTGTCAAGAGCACCGGGCCTTGGCAACCTCTGTTCGGATCCTCCACCTGGTCACCGGGGCAAGGGACTTTGCTTCCTTGTGCCTCAGTTTCCGGCTTTGCAGATAGGATAATGTCCCTTCCTTGCAGGATTGTGCCAAGACTGAGGGACCCAGCTCTTGCAGGGCATTGGGACATCTCAGGGCACCCCATGGGCAATCATCCTGGACTCGGGGAGGCCTGGCCAGAGCCTGGCGCTGTGCTCAGCGTCCGGCAGACGCCCACTGCCAACAAGCTCATCTGAGGTGCGGCTCCTCTTCCCTCTGGAAGCGAGCAGAGGGCTGGCCCTGGGCTCTGGCTGGGAGAATATTCCGGAAACTCGGCTCAGTCTGGCCAGAGCAGGGCTCCAGAGGGTGCGGTGTGTGGGCAGAACGAGCTTCCTCGGACGCTGTCCTAGTGGCGGGTTCCTCTGCACGGCAGGTCTCGCGCTTGCCAGCCCCAACCTCCGTCTCTCTCTCAGGGGCATTGCTCCCTGAGCCTGCGACCTCTCTGTTTCCATCCTTGCTGCCTCCATGGCACCCAGCTCCCGCAGTCCCTCAGACTTCCGTGCCCAGCCTGCCCCAGGGCCTTTGCACTGGCTCCATCACTGGAAGCCGCCAGCCTTCCTTCCCCCTCCCACATTCTGGTTTGGGCTCCAATGCCACCTTCCGGGAAGGCCCTGGTTGACCTATTCACAAATGCATTGCTGACCCGCATGGCCCTGCCTGGTCCTGCTCTGCACGCCCCACACCCCTGCACTCACCTCCTGTCCTTCTGCACAGTCATCCTTCTCTTTGTGTCCTGTGTGTCTCCCCCAGCAAGTGCAGCTCCAGGAGGAGGTTGGGGCTCCAGGACCGGGGGCCTGGCAGTGTGGCCGCTGAGAGCAGCACCGAATTCACAGGTGGATGGAGGGATGACACTGAGAAGGAAGATCCCGACAGCAGTGCACGGGGCTTGGGCCTGCGCAGCCGAACGCTTGCCTCCCTGCCACGTGGGAGACACTTAGGGCCGAGCTGACGTCGGCGCTCCCTGGTCCCCCCCGCAGAGCAGAAGGGGACGCTGAGGGCACGTGGTTCCAGGCACGCGGAGGCCCCTTCTCTCCACTTCATAAATCCAGCCAGCAGCAGACGCCCTGAGAGTGCCTCAAGCAGAAATAAGGCTCCCTCCAGACAGAAGAGCCGCGCAGCAAAGACGAGGCCCTGCTCCGCTCGGGCGTTTGCAGGGAGGCAGAGGCAGGCCCGCCGCAGTCTGTTCCAAGCAGGAGCCTCCCCCCTAAATCACCTTCCTCGGCCAGGCCAGCGCGAGCGATGTTATTCCAATACTCTTTCAACGAGATGCAAAATATGCGATAATCATTATTTGAGTGTCACTTGGGGCCTCTCGGTCAAGTAAAGATATTTCAAATGCTGCATTTCCAAGTCAAAGCTGGCTACAAAATATTTAGGGAACTCCAGGAAAGAATAGTCCCGCCATGAATCAGGGGCTCCGCACCAGAAAGCTTTCTAATCCCAGACAGGCTGGGAAATAAGAGGAAGATAAATTTTCATTCTTTTCACTCGCTCTATTATCCACTCCAGCTGAAGTGCCCGGGCGCTCTGTCGTCCCTGGCTCTGGCCCCAGGCCGGCGTCTCCGCAGCAAGGGCTGTCCTGGCGTCATTAATAATCATGAAGGCCACCCGGCCGCAAAGAGCTGAAGACAGCGTGTCCACCGCACAAGGTGCCCTTCCTGGAGGTCTCACTTCTGTCTCGTGCTCCCTGAGACGGATACACTGCTACGCGCATTGACGCCCGCCAGCGATCTGTCTGCCCTTCGTTTCCTCTTAAGAAATCGACAGTGACGTGTGACCTTATCTCACAACCTCCACGGATAAGCCCCAAGGACACTTTAGAGCAAGGGTCAGCAAACGGCGGCCTGTGAGCTGAGTCTGGCCCTCTCTGCCTGTTTTGTAAATAAAGTTTTATTGACACACGGCCCTCCTCGTCTATCTGCAGCTGCTTTGGAGCTACAAAGGCAGAGCTGGTAGTTGTGATGGAGACCACGAGGGCTACAGGGCTCTGCCCACCCCCCCCCAAGGGAAAAGTGCTCAGTCAGCCCTGAGGTCTACAAAGGCAAACCTCATGAGTCACGCCAGGGAGACCTTGACCCACCAGTCTGACCTTGCTGTGCTGACACCAGCATGTAACTACTTATCTGCCTTTTGCTCTTCCAGAAAAACCCCAAGACAACAAGAAACAGACAAACAAGCAAACCACCCCCAAAGTAGCAAGAATGTAAATAGATCCTGAACCAAAGAGCAAGTCTGGAATATCTGAGAGAAATTTCTCACAATTTTCTTTTGAAATAAGAGAAGCATATGGACTATGAAGTTTATTTATTTTATAATGAATATTACTGGTAGAAATAACAAAAAAATAAATATAGCAGGGAATAAAATTACACACTGTAAATGTATTATTATCATTTTCACGAAATTTAAATGTGCAAAATTTAACTAGGAAAATTTGAGCTGTGTAGAAATAATGCGCTTAAAAAGAAAGCTTGCGGTGTTTATCATTGGTATAATTGGTAAAACTGTATATGGCTACACTGATTATAAAGTCAAATATTTGTTGTAAAATTTAAGCCAAAGTAATGGATTCCCCAAAAATTAATGTCAGTAAAGTAAAAATGAAAATAAAACTACTTATCCGAATCATGTAAAGAATAATTAATTGTGGCAAATTAGAAAGTTCTGGTTTGATGAAACTAGATCAATTGTTGCAAATCTATTTTAATATATATATTTATATTTATTAAAATTGAACCAGACGTTTGCATGGGTTTAAAATACCCTTTTCCTATAAGCTAGCCACCCACCCACCCACCTGTCCATCTATCCGTCGATCCATCATGTCATCCCTCCGCCACCCATCAGTCCGTCCTTCCATCCATCCACTTATCCATCCACCTATATACCCATCCCTGGATCCATCTAGCCAATTCTTCGTTCATTCCACAAAAAAAAAAAAAAATTTGAAATCATTTAGAAGAAAATATATAATAAGAAAAAGTAATATGTTAGAATCTGGAAAAGTATCATCAGAATTGGAGGTCAGACCAGAGGAAGATGGAAGAAGACGCTGGAGTCCTGGGTCAGCACCAGACTGGAGCCACACGCCCAGCTCTGAGCTCCTTGCAGGAAAAGCAGACCCTGGTAGTCACATGTCCTCCTGCCCATTAGGAAACACCGGCATGGTAAGAAAAGTGAAGGTCTGACGCCGTTCATCAGTGGCCCTTCCCTGGGGTGAGCTCGGAGGAGATGGTCCTTCAGAGCTTCCCGGTGGCCCAGGTTGTACCAGTTCCTCTGCAGATGACAATGACACTACCCATCAGCCTGGGAAGGCAGGACGACAGGTCACAAAGCAGGAGGGAGGATGGTCTCTGGGCCCTGTTGGATCTACTCTACAGAGCTCAAAATAATGAGATATGTTTGTTTGTATAATGCAGTAGTTCAGACTTTCCAGTGGTGGAGCGCTCATTCCAACAACAACCGTGGATCAGTGAGATGAGACTAGGCCAGGCCTTCCTCCCGTGGTCTCGTTGCATGATGGTCCAATTCATGAGTGAGTAATACAGCCAGGTATAGGGGGCTGCATGGTGGACCCCCAAAATACATCCACCTGCTGAACCTGGGAATGTGGCCCCCCTTGGAGTAGGGTCTATGAAGATGTCACGAAGTCAAAGATCTCCAGATGAGGTTGCCCTGGCCCATCCAGGTGGGCCCTCAACCCAGACAGGCATCCTCACAGGAGACAGAAGAGGAGAGGGGAGAGGGCACAGGGAGGAGAGGTCATGTAGGATGGAGGCGGAGACTGGGGTGACGTGTCCACAAGCTGAGGACTGCAGGCCACCACCAGATCCAGGGAGAGAGGCCTGGACCAGAACTCTCCCAGCACCTCCTGGTGAAACCGATGTTGCCAGCACCTCAGAGTTTGGACTTGTGGCTTCCAGAACTCCCCAGACATGATAACTTTTTGTGGCAACCCCAGGAAACCAATACACCATATACCAAGTACTTGTTTAGTTCACATCACTTTGGATGGAAGTTCGATAACCCCCCTGGATGCAGAATGCCAGCTTGCTTCTAAGTGATTCATGAACCTGGAGATATTTTTCTAGCAGACTCATAGTCTCTGTTTGCGCACGGTTTCCTTACCCCAACCCCAACTACCTTAAAATGAGAACAGCAGAACTAAGTAAAGAGAGACAAAGCGTCTCTTCCAATACTTTGGACACAAAGCTGGTAATAAAAAATCAATTCATGATGGAAACCACGTCCCTCACCTACCAAAGATTCTCAAAAGTTGGCTGTGTGCCGGGCACGCGGTTGGGCGTGGGGTGGGAATGGGGTGAGGGGACCGGGACCCTGCTGGCCAGCTCGGGGTCTCCGTGACCTAGAGAGGTCCTTGCCGAGCTGGGGCAGGGGACGGGTGTGTCAAAGCCAGAACCTCAAGGTGGGGACGGCGCCGTCGGCGGCAGGCTGGCACGGACCGCGTTTTCAGGGATAATTCTTGGCTGGTCCTGAGGCTCTTCAGGCTTCAGATAAAAATTCCCGGAGCCTCAGACTCTCCGCATGTGCCTGTTCTGCCTCTTTCTCGTCCTCACAATAGAAGAGTTCCCTTTCTCCCCTTCACACTCACACGCCGCCTCGCCAAACCTGCCACCCAATTATCTCACTGCGGCTTAATTTGACTGTTCCTGGGCTGCTTTTTCTGGAACCATCTACTTTTGTTGCTAAAATTACACTTGGCTATCCTGAACTCGGTTCAATTATAATTCCCACTTCTGAAGGTTTGTTTCCTACAGAAAAGTTCCTCCGAAGCACCATGGAAATCTCCAGACTTCTTTCTCCTCCCCGGGGCCCGAGCCGAGGCCTGCTCCCCGCGCCAGGACGGGGCCAGCAGCCGCCGGGGGCATTCTCGGCATTTGCGGGGTGATCGGCGTTTCCCCTAACGGCCCCGCGGTGTCTGTGGGTGAATTTGCTTCTGCTGTGGCTCCCAGTCGTCTTAGAAATAAAAACAGCAGAACCGGGTAGTGAATGAAAGTGTTTATCCAGAGCTGAGCGGGGACTTGCGTTTGGATGAACAGCTGCATCGTTCTGTCCCGCGTGGCGAGAACCCGTGGGCACAGCCCTGTCCCTGGAGGACGCGCTGTGTGCCGTGTGCGCACCCGAAAGTCAGATTGCAACCTTGCTACACGGGTGGCATCGTTTCCTGCAGACGAGGAGCCAGCGGCTGGGAGTTCGTGGCCGCGTGGCCAGCCGTGTGGGGAGAAGGGCTTTTGCTTTGCGCCTGCGGATAGCAACCCGCCGGCCTCGCACCGACCGCCCCGCAGTGCACAGACAGCCAGACCTGCCCCACATTCCCGCCGGGAGACACCGTAGGGCGGCTTCTCAGCCAGCAAGTCTGTGAGTTGGAGCAGCAACACCCCTTCCTTAGAGATTGCAGCAAAGATTGGTATTTCAAAAGCTCAAAAAAAAAAAAAAAAATCCTGCAATATAAAAAAATACATTTTAACTCTGTTGAACTCATCATTTACTCATTAAAAAAAAAAGTGGCACCTACTAACACACCCAGACCCGTGTGCTGGGGCCGAGACACGTTGGCCCACCCACCCTACGGACATAACCGGCCGCGGCTCCCGCACCGCAGAAGGACCGCAGCCAGGGAAGCCCTCCCTCCTGTCGCACCTGCATTTTCTCTCTTTTCCAAGTTGGACGTCAGCCGAAAAGCACCGTCTTTATTTGGCTGCGATGACACAAACGGTGGCCCCGTTTGTCCATGGCCACCCTGGGCCTGCGCCGGAACCTTCTTCCCCAGGCTTGGGCTGGGGTCTCGCGCTACTGCGGGGCCTTGGGGACCTTCTCCCACTCCGCCAGCGGGAGGGAGCCGCCCTTTGCAGGCGGCAGGTGGAGGACTTTGTCTCTGCATCGTCCTGCCCGGTGCCCCGGGTCCCTCACGTGCTCACCCCCTCGGAGGGGCGGGCAGGGAATCGGAGCGGCTCCCGGGCAGGCCGGCGGGACCCGGGCAGCCCCCAGCCACGCGTCTTTGTCACGTTACAGACAGCGGCGCGGGTAGCAGACCGCAGTCATCTCCCGGCTGATGGATCAGTGCAATGAGCGCACTTTGCTCTCCCCCGGCTGGGAGGCTGTTGTTTGTGACGTTTACTGCAGGACGCTACCAAAGCCGGTCGGGAGGGAGCACGGCCCCGAGATCCGCCTGGAGAACGCGGGAGCGTGCCCGGCCCGGAAGTCCGCGCCTCGGTAGGTAGTCTTCTAGACGTAAGTTGGCACAAACTCCGAATGGAGACGGGTCTATGACGAGACAACGAAACAACTGCACCGTCTCCAGCCTTCCCTAATAAAACCCCGATGTCTACACAGCCTGCTCAACACGCACTGTGTGAGCAGCTGTGAAGACCAGGTTTGAGCTTCAGGTCTAAAAGTAGCCGTAAGCGATGCAAAGTTACAAGTCACATGGCTACAGCAGGAGGGGGAGGGCCTGGCTCATAGCAGTTGTCGCATTTGTGGGTTTTAGGCAAGTCCTGACAGACACAGAAGGAACCTGCCTGAAAGCCCCCTGCGTCCTGGGTATTCCTGAAGACAAAGCTGCTCAGGTGCCAGGTACGGGCAACTTTGTAAACGTTTGACATCGAATTTACAGAAGAAAAAGCAATCGGCTCGGGCTCCTTGGTAAATGCTAACGCAGGTATGCATAGCTGTCAGGTTTGCAATTCGCAGCTATTAAATTCCTCAGAGAGGTGATAAAAACTTTTTCTTGGGGCAAGAAAGTATGAAACAAGATGAAGAGGAGTGTAAAAGCACTTTTTATACAGGGGGCTTTGATACAGTTTTGAAATGCTAAGTGATGAGTAGCTATCAGCTCCGCACTCGCACCTAATCGATGCGGCAACTGGTTGCGTTAACCGTGCCCGAGAGCACAAGAGCAGAAAGATAAGTCGAGGCAAACCGCGAGGGTTCCTTGGCTGGAGTCCCCATGTATAATTTAATTTCAAGGGACATAAGGAAAATATTTTTAAGATGCAAACTATATTCTCTGCATTTTTGGCAATCAAGCCACATAGTGTTAAAAACGTAAATTCATGTATTGAATTGCATTTTAAAAATCTTTGCGGTTTCCCGAGAGACAGGAGCCCGACTGATTGGATAAAAGCTTGAGTTAAGATGGCTTAACCTGGCGTTCCAGGTCACCCCGGCGTCCATCCCCCTGTACAGCTCTGCACTCCCCGTTCCTCACCTCGCAGCATCTGGTCCAGGGGGGAGACAAAAACCTCCAACCAGAAGGGGCCTCACCGCCGGAGAGAGTGCCATCCTCGGGCAGAGCACAACCACAGAGGGGACCTGTGTCTTTCTCCCAGTGTATCCGGTAAATAAGCAGGCTCTGGCTGGAGATGTATTTTGAATTTCACATTTCACTTCTCAGAAAAAAATAATCTCAGCTCAATATGCTAACGGAGAGAATGCCACCAGGATGCATAATTTTAATGTTTCAATTTTACCTGAAGTTTCTGGATGAACAAAAAGATCTGGAATGTACTCTCGTTCATCATTTAAATAGAACTTGCTTGCTGAAATATAGAGCATGGAAACAATATATTCTTTTAGGCAATTTGGAAAGTAGTTATAACAAAGACATAGGGAAGGATCTTTAATTTTTATATCTTTTTCTCTTAGAAGCTGTCATAAGGAATACTTGCATGCCACATGTCACCTCAGGGGGGGCAGCTCGTGCGCTGGCATTTTGGGGACCTGATGCAATAGGACAAAAATAGGAAAAGGAGGCCACATCCCGCATGTCTGAGCATGCGAGCCAAGGATCTGCTAAATGCATGCCATTCTAACCTCCAGCCTTGACAGCGTGCCACCGTGGTACCCGGAAGTTGAGGTTTGACTTTAGAATTTCCAGAAAACTTGGAGCCTGGCCCAGGAATGTGGCCACATGTGGAGGAGTAGTCCCCGTGCTGGGTGCTGGGAGCCGGGTGCTGCCTGCTGGGCCCTGGCTGTTGGGTGCTGGGTGCTGGGTGCTGGGTGCTAGGTGCTTGGTGCTGGGTGCTGGGCCCTGGCTATTGGGTGCTGGGTGCTGCATGCTTGGTGGCGGGTGATGGGTGCTGTATGCTTGGTGTTTTATGTTGGTTGCTGGGTACTGGGTGTAGGATGCTGGGTGCTGGGTGCTGGGCCCTGGCTGTTGGGTGCTGGGTTCTGCATGCTAGGTGGCGTGTGATGGGTGCTGTATGCTGGGTGTTTCATGTTGGGTGCTGGGCACTGCATGCTGGGTACTGGGTGTAGGATGCTGGGTGCTGGGCCCTGGCTGTTGGGTGCTGGGTGCTGCATGCTAGGTGGCGTGTGATGGGTGCTGTATGCTGGGTGTTTCATGTTGGGTGCTTGGTGCTGGCTGCTGAGCACTGGGTGCTGGGTGTTGGGCATTGCATGCTGGGTACTGGGCGCTGGGCACTGCATGCTGGGTACTGGGTGTAGGATGCTGGGTGTTGGGCCCTGGCTGTTGGGTGCTGGGTGTTGCATGCTGGGTGTTTCATGTTGGGTGCTGGGCACTGGCATGCTGGGTGCTGGGTGCTGGGTGCTGGGCCCTGGCTGTTGGGTGCTGGGTGTTGCATGCTAGGTGGCGGGAGGTGGGTGCTGTATGCTGGGTGTTTCATGTTGGGTGCTGGGTGCTCAGTGCTGGGCGCTGGGTGTTGGGCATTGCATGCTGGGTGCTGGGTGCTCAGTGCTGGGTGCTAGCCTACTTTGCTTCTCTTTCTGCCTGTGTGTCTGTCCTGCACTTCCAGGGGCCGTATGTGAATGACACAAGTGGCCTGTGACCCACGGAAGTGTGTGGGACCCTGGGCAGATTTCTGGGTCTTGCACAGCTGGACGTGAGTTGGGGTCCACAGAATCGGGTGACATGACCGTGGAGAGGGCAGCAGAGCAGGCCACGGTGCTTCCCCAAAGTTCCTGGCATCACACGAGGGCGGGCCCAAGCCTGCCTCTGGTTGCCCTAAAGAGAAATAATTGATGGCTGCCACAAGGGACGAGCATGTCACCCAGGGCAGAGCCAGGACTAGCGGCCCCCGGCACCTGGCCCCAGCGGGCCTCCCGTGTGAGCGGCGCTCCTGAGCTGGGCCCGCGGTCTCTGCGAGCAGCTCCGTCTGGGAGGGAGCCGGGGCTGGCGCTGGCCATTGCCCAGCCCAGTCGGAGCCGGAGCGGGTATCCGAGAAGGCTCTCCAACACGCTCTGTTAGAATTCGGAGACTTTTACTCACAGACCTATAAGGAGGCACATTGTACGAAGCAACGTCTGCAGGAAGGCGGGGGCTCTGGTATTCAGGCAGAAACCCCGTGAAAGACGGGCCCGGATGGGCTGTTTCTCCCAGCCCGAGTCCCGGCGGCGAGAGTCGCGGGAACGCCCGTGGGGACGTCTTTGCCGCTTCTCCCCGCGGCTCCGAGGATGGGTTTCGGGAGGCACCATCGCGGCATTGAAGGGCATAAACTCTTTCAACTCTGCTCTCAGAGGTCGCCACACCGCTTGTGAGAGAGGCAGGTCTGGTTTCTATTTCCACCAGCGAGGAGAAATACAGGCATTTCACTCTACCCTCTCAACATCAAATATTATTTAGCTAAATTGCCAATTTGAAAGATGAAAAAAGCTTCATAATTGTTCCCATTTGCATTTAAAATTACTGTGGAGCTGAGCATTTTTCATATGTTTAGTACTTTGTGTGTGTGTGCGACTTGGCCGTTCAAATCATTTGTCTCCTTAGTGTCAGGTAAGTACTCCTTCAATTTGGGGCGTATTAAGGCTTTGCCATATCTCTTGCTTATTTGATATTTTTCTTAATATGCCGTTTGTCTTTTAATGACCAAGAAAGACAAAAACGTTATTTCATGGCAATAAATATCCATGAGCCAACCTCTCCTATTGTGTGATGAAGACGAGTAGATTGGGATACAATGTAAAGGCCGTTTATGGGAAAAACACATAGAACAAAATGGTAATTTAATGATAGTTGTGATAAGGGAAAAGCTACCATGTATCGATCATTAATTACTGTGTAAAACATGGTATCCTTTCTCAGGGAAGCCTGCATGGGTTAGACTTTCCTCTCGTAAACTCTCGTCCGACCTCGTAGTTTGTGCAGACGGCGCTTTGGGCACGAGACGCTTCACGAGTGTTTATGGCTGTGTGCTTCATGCCTGTGTCCAGCCAGACTGTGGGTTCCTGGAAAACAGTGTGCATGTTGTTTACCACCCAATCACTCAACTGGTACCGTGTTTCCCCCAAAATCAGACCTACCCATAAAATAAGCCCTAGCAGGATTTCTAAGCATGTGCGCAATAGAAGCCCTACCCCGAAAATAAGCCCTAGTGACGGGCGTGGCTACGCAGCGCATCTGCACAACCCGTGCGTGTCGTCACGGAGCGGGAAAGAAGACGAGCAGCCCTTCTCGTCTGCCCAGTGAGAGCTCTAGTGCTCGACGTGAGAGATCGGGGCCAGTGGTTCTAAAGGAAATAGAGTCGCAAGAAATTCAGGATGGAATTCGGGGTTTGGAGAGTTAGGATGATGTTCCAGAAGAAGACGACTTCACTATATTTGAATAAATGTAGATTGTGGTACTGTACTTAAAAAAAAATTAACACATCCCCTGAAAATAAGCCCTAGGGTGTCTTCTTGAGGAAAAATAAATATAAGACCCTGTCTTATTTTCGGAGAAACACAGTACCTATCTCTGATGGACTCTAACCTCATCATCTCATCGAATTCGGCCGTGTGAATCACCATCATGGCCCCCAAATTACAAGTGGAGAAACAGGCCCTGAGAGGTGAAGTGACCTTCCTAAGGCCACCTTCTCCCCAGCGGTGGGTGCAGCCCGGGTGTGACCGGCGGCAAGGCCCTGCCACCGGAAAATGTCTCGAGGTCAGAGATGAGACAGCAGGAGGAACCTACCGAGAAAAGCAGAGGAAGGCAAAGGAAGGATGGACATGTGCACGTAAAACAAAGGTCAGATTCAAGGTGAAAATCATTTGACGGGAAAACAGAGACATTTCTTTTTGATTAAAAGGATGTTATTCAATGAGGCCCTATTGGTCTTGTACATTTTGTGCTAAATGGCAGCATGCAAATATGCTAACCAGACACTTTAGAAATATAGATATAAGCACGCAGAAACTCATTTACAGGAGATTGTGTGCCTATCAGGCTTTGATCAAGTAGACAGTGTATAAATTAAGGACCTAATGAATCCGAATAGCTTAACTAAAAGTGTTGCATCGAAACATTTCTGTCAAAGATTGCATCATGCAAAATTATTATTATATCCTTTCAAGCTGCTACGAAACATTTGCAAAATAGTGATTACTATGCTAGTCCACAAAAATAATATTAATTAATTCTAATGCATTAGACTAAAAATTAAAGGATAGTCACACACTGACTGAATTGCTTGCAAAGTTACAAAAATCCCGACAGCTCCCTGGAATGACTCTGGAATTATTAAGACAGGAACAAATAAGCAGAGGACCGATTGGGCTTCTGAGAACAGTGTGGAGCCCAGCAGAGCAGGTGGGAGGTGCCCGGGACCTCGAGCCTTGAAGGAGGATGGGAAAGGAGCCCATGTGGTCAGCTTCCCTCTTGGGAAAGACCCTCTCGCTCCAACTGGGTTTCTGTGCCCATATCTCAGACCTCAGAGCCTGAAGACCATGCTCCTGGCCTCGACCCCTCCACCTCCCTCCTTGCTTTTACATTTTGGGGTGACAAGGGGGTCTTTGGCCTAGGAGGCCCCACCCGGGAAGTTTCTGTGCCCCGAGGCCCAGGCTCAGGCCCAAGTGCCTCATCCTGGGTGGAGCAGAAACCCCACGGGAAACACGCTCACGGAGCGACGCTCAGCACACACGCGTGACCCCTTCTTGGTCCTACTGCCCTGCTCCCTCTGCAGGAAGCTTTGTGAGGGCACAGGTCTGGACACCTCTGAACCCCTGGGCCTAGGAGAGGGTTGTCACTCATCCTTACAGCAAGAAAGCCTGGACAGTCTAACAAGCCACAGCTGTTCAGGGCCCATCAGAGAATGGGGGTCACGGGGCCAAACCTCGAGGGCCCCCCGGCTCCCTGAGCAGAAGCCCCCGCAGCCGTAAATGGGGGTGGGCAGGCGGGGGGTGCACACACTGTAGTTTTGACAGCTGTGCAGGGGCTGTGTTCTGGCACGAGAGCGAGGAGCTCAGGGGGCCGCCACCTCTGGGGACCCCACAACTTCAGTGTCTCTGCCTGCAGAGGCCTCGCCAGCCCCCACAGTGGAGCCCCCAAGGTCCTGTGCCCTGATGAGGGGAGGGAGAGCAGTCGCGGTGAGATGCAGCCCGCACCTTCCCGCTGCACCCGCCTGCTCTCCAGGGCAGAGGACTCTGCCGGGGCGACCCCGAATCCTGCCCCGGCCGGGGAGAGCCGCCTCTCCCCGCTTCTCCCCGCTTCTCCTCGCTTCTCCCCGCTTCTCTCTGCTTCTCTCCCCTTCTCTCCACTTCTCCCTGCTTCTCCCCACTTCTCCCCATTTCTCCTACCTTCTCCCCACTTCTCCCCCCTTCTCCCCATTTCTCCCCATTTCTCCTACCTTCTCCCCCCTTTTCCCCCCTCCTCCCCCTTCTCCTCCCTTCTCCCTGCTTTTCCCTGCTTCCCCCCATTTCTCATCCCTTCTGCCTGCTTCTCCCCCTTCTCCCTCCTTCTCCCCCTTCTCCCTCCTTCTCCCCCTTCTCCCTCCTTCTCCCCTTCTCCCTCCTTCTCCCCCATCTCCTCCCTTCTGCCCGCTTCTCCCCCTTCTGCCCGATTCTCCCCCCTTCTCCGCCTCCTTGTCTGACCTGGGGGGGAATCACAACCCACACGGCCCAGCAGTGGGGACAGAGAAGGCCAATCCCAGAGACGCGGCCTGATGTTAGGTTCTTGGGGCTGCCACGTGACGTGCCACCTCGACTTGGTGGCTTATGAAAGCAGACATTTGTTCTCCCACGGTTCCGGAGAACACAAGTCTGAAAACCAAGGCGTCCCCAGAGCCGTGCAAACTCAGGGGGCTCTAGGCGAGGACCCGTCCTGCTTTTCCGGGTGCTCCTTGGTGTCCGGCAGCCTCCCTCCCATCTTGTCTCTGTCGTCCTTGCCACACGACCTTCTCCTCCACGAGTCTGTGTCTCTCGTCTCCTCTCTGTCTCTCGTCAGGACACTGGTGGTTGGGGGCCCATCTAGGTAACCCAGAAGGACCTCACCTTGAGATCCTGAACGAGATTATATCTGCAAAGACCCATTTTGCAAGTAAGTTCACACTCATAGCTTCCAGGAGGTTGGGGTGCAAGCATATCTTTGGGGGGCACCTTTCAAAGAGTCACACTCACCAAAAGACTGAGAATTAAGTGGAAGATTGCAGAGCACTCCCTGCACCCCACAGCCTGTGACCACATCACAACAGGGCTCCGGGGCAATGACAGCAAATTATCTGGCACCGTGACGGCTAAAAGAGCCCAAGACACAGCCACACAGCCTCGCTCTGGGAGAAACGCCAGGCACAGAGCCGAGAGGGGACAGAGACAGGGACTCCGATGCCCGTGAAGCCCCCGAGACCTGCGGCCAAACAAACACTAGACGCAGACGAACGTAAATCCTCGCACGAAAGGTCGGTTTCCCACAGGCCCTGATGTGCCTCACAACACCTGCAGCTTTCAGGGACAGCAACAAAAAAATTTAAAAAGAGTGGCATAAACAAAGGAAGAAAGTCCAAAGAGACGAAGTGGCCACAGGAACCCGGCTCAGGCACAGGTCGGGGAACGATCGGACTGGGACTTAAAATAACCGATTACTATGTTAAGGTCTCTAGCAGGAAAAAAAAAAGGAAATGTCTAGAAGAGGGCGAATGCAAGCAGAGCGGTGGGAATTGTAAGAAAGGGTCGCGAGGAAACGCTGGAGATGAGAAGCTCGTGACAGAGGTGACCAGTGTCCTCGCAGAGCGCAGGGCACCTGCCCCAGGTGAGGACAGGGTTGGGGAACTTGAAACCCCCCCAAGACTGAAATGCAAAGAGAACAAAATGAAATAAGGAAAATCAGAACGTCAGACCCGGGGGCTGGGGGCGATATCCAAGGGCAGGACGTGTGTGTGATCGGAGCGCCCGGCAAGGGAGTGGAGTTGAGGAAACATCCGGAGCAACGAGGACGGAAAACCTCCTGAAACCAGTGACGCTCACCCAGCCTCAGAGCCCGGAGGCTCAGAGGACAGGCAGGATGTAAGCGACGACAGCAACACACGCCTCGGAATAGCGTGTTCACACGGCTGAAAACCAGAGGCAGAGAATCTTGGTAGAAGTCAGAAAGAAAAAAAGCCCGTCTTATCCACGGAGGAACAAGGATGAGACTTTCATTGCACGTCTCGCCAGAAATCAAGCAAGGAAGAGGGTGGAGTGAAATGGTTAAAGTAGCAAAAGAAAAAAAAACCAACAATCTCGAGTTCTGCAGCCAGAGAAGCCACCCTTGACCGCAGGTGACAGAGACGAGAGACTGTTTCAGACCAGCCAAGCCGAGGGAGCTCACACCGTGCACCTGCTCTGCGGTGACGCTCAGAGCTCTTCGGGGGGAAGGAAAGACGGCACACACCTGTCCTGATATTAAATACTGATATCAAAGGGAATATTAGGGCCAACTTCATACTCTTAGATTTCACAACTTACATGCAACGGACCAATTCCTTGAAAGACACAAAATACCAAAATTCACTAAAGGAAAAAAAATAATTAACAAGAATAGCTGTTTATCCATTAAAGAAATTCAATGAATAATTCAAAAACTTCCACGAAACAAATCGCCAGGCCTAGACGTTGTCACTGGTGGATTCTACCGAACATTGAAGGAAGAAATGACGCCGACTTTCCACAAACCCTTCTAGAGAATGGGAGCCGATGAAAAAAATCCCCCAACTCATTGTGTGAGTTCAGTTTCACACTAAGACCTAAGCTGGATAAAGACATGAGTAGGAAAGAAAACCACACAGCTCCATCTCTGTCTGTCATGAATATATGTAAATATTTTTTAAAATGGGCAAATCGAATCCAGTATTGTCTAAGAAACATCATGCCTTGTGAGCAAAGGAGGTTTGTTCAGGAATGCACGGCTGGTTGACATCCTGGATCTGTCAATGGGATTTTTAATATTACCGTGTTTCCCCGAAATAAGACCTAGCCATAAAGTAAACCATAACAGGGTCTCTAAGCATTTGCCCAATAGAAGCCCTACCCTGAAAATAGGACCTAGTGACGGGCGTGGCTACGCAGCGCATCTGCACAACCCGTGCATGTCGTCGCGGAGCGGGAAAGAAGACGAGCAGCCCTTCTCATCTGCCCCGTGACAGCTCTAGTGCTCGACGTGAGAGATCGGGGCCGATGGTTCTAAAGGAAATAGAGTCGCAAGAAATTCAGGATGGGATTCGGGGTTTGGAGAGTTACGATGATGTTCCAAAAGAAGACGACTTCACTATATTTGAATAAATGTAGATGGTTGTGCAGTCATACTTAAAAAAAAAATAACACATCCCCTGAAAATAAGCCCTAGGGTGTCTTCTGGAGGAAAAATAAATACAAGACCCCGTCTTATTTTCGGGGAAACACGGTTGCAGCCTGATCAAGTCAAATACAATAATACCAATAAACAGAAAGGAAGCACCGAAAAATTAACAGTCTATTCACAATAAAAAATTCTTATCAAACTAGGAATAGAAGGAAACTTCCTAAATGTAATAAGGGAACTATATCAAAACCCCGTGAGCCTGGAGCGCCCCTAGTCCTGCGGAAAGTAGACGTGCTCTAAACAAACAGTGGTGGGCGTCGAAGAGAAAAGGGGCCCAGATGAATGAGCTTCCCACAGCCAAAGCCAGAACAGTTCAGGCAGCAAGATAAATAAGGTAGCATTGGACTGCAACCAATAAAATAGGCATTTATAATATTTATTAAAAAAAATCCCTGAGTAAACACTGAAGTAAGTAAATGATTAAACAAATAAATAAAAGGACAAGCAGAAATAAATAAGGTGAAAGAGATGGATCTCTCCAGAAATTTGCAGGATGACTCTAAATAATTTAAGAAGATGCTCCGTCTCTTTGAGTTCCTCGACTTCTAGGTATCCATGATGGTTCGAGGCGATGGCGTGTGTCCCTCATGGGGTGTGATGGCTGTAAGGCTGGTGGCGGGCCCCCTTCCCTTCCTAGATCAAAAAGAAAAGGCTCATGAGACCAGACCCGCCAAGGACAACTGCCAGGCCCTGCTGAAAGCAAACAACACCTGGATGTCCACCCGGATAAGAAAGTTGTGGGTTTTTTTGTTGTTGTTTTTTTTTTTTTTTTTTTTTTTTGAGACAGAGTCTCGCTTTGTTGCCCAGGCTAGAGTGAGTGCCATGGCATCATCATAGCTCACAGCAACCTCACACTCCTGGGCTCAAGCGATCCTCCTGCCTCAGCCTCCCGAGTGGCTGGGACTACAAGCACCCGCCACCATACCCGGCTAATGTTTTCTATATATATTAGTTGGCCAATTGATTTCTTTCTATTTATAGTAGAGACGGGGTATCGCTCTTGCTCAGGCTGGTTTCAAACTCCTGACCTTGAGCAATCCGCCCGCCTCGGCCTCCCAGAGAGCTAGGATTACAGGCGTGAGCCACCGCGCCCGGCCTGTAAGAAAGTTTTTGGTTCCTAGATTCCACAAATACCTCCAGCCCCTCCTGTTTCTCAATAACCGCCAAAGGTCACCCCAGCTCTTCCTGCCAAAAGTCCTCGGCCCACTTAAAACGGTATAAAAGCCTTCCCCCTTTCAAACGGACATGACTTCTCAGGCCCCCTCCCTCTCGGGACCCACGAACCTCGCCCGGGAGCGTACAATAAAGCCACGTTGTTTGGCCCCACTCTCTCTCTCTCTTTCTGTCTGTTTCTTTTGCTGCCGGAAAACATTACAATGACGAGGGCCCTTTGCCTCTCTGGCTCCTCCACAAACCCGTCACCCCAGTCTGGTCACAAGGAAGACAGCCGACACCCCCAAAGTGAGCACATCCTACAAAATCCTTGACCGGGGCTCCTGGAAACTCTCAAGCTTGTCGAACAATAGAGCAAATCTGAGGAACTGTCAAAGACAAGAGGTGGCCAAGGAGAGAGGACGGCATGTCTTGAGGTGTCGTGGGCAGGAGCCTGGAACAGCCAAGGGACGTCAGGTAAGAAACAAGGACACCCCAACGCAGCAGGAATGTGAGTTGGTGACGCTGTACTGCTATTGGTCAGTGAGTCAATACCGGTTTACTATTGGTGCATAATACCGTGTCAATACTGCTGCTTGTGACAAACCACCGTGTGACGACTATAAGATGTTGATAATACAGGGGACCGTGTGTGTGGAACTCCCTGCACTACCTTTGCAACGGCTTTGTAAATCAGAAACTCTTCCAAAATAAAGTTTTTAGGGAAATCGTTTTGTAAGGGCTAACATATTTTAACAGCAAACGATTTTTCAATTTATAAAAACCTCAAAGTATTTTTTATCTTTTAGAAATTATTATATAGGCAGAAATGTGAAAAATTAATAAGATCAACTCCACACGCATAGCTGTCCGTCTGTGACACACCTGCCTGTCCGCCGTGCCCAGGGTCTTTGACTGCCCTGGTCCCATGCACCGGAGTTTTGCAGGATTGGATGTTTTCTTCCTCTTGTTCGAAGACTACTTTCTGTGCTGCTCACCTTTTCAAATAAAATTATAAAATGTAACCGCTGAACTAGGTTCCACTGAGTGATAATTTGCTGTTGTACACGAGACACCAGTGAACATCTTGAGAGTAACTCTCCTCTTCTACCCAGTCATTTCTTAGGCTGCCATCTCTAAAGGATACAGATCCTTTCACGATTCTTAAAATTTAAAGATAAGATTAAAAATATGCGATTATTTTACGACGAAGGAAAATTAAAAGCAGGGAGAACATTGCGTCATGGTATTGTGTTTGCCCGGCGGCGATCAGCTCCCTGAGCAAGAGACGGAAATCTCCCCCACCCCCGGGCTCTCTCTGGGCCAGACACCCGGCAGATGTGGTTTGGCTGCGGACGCCCCGCGCGATGTTAAATGTTTAGCAACATATTTCAAGCACGGGAAGATGATATGATAACAGGCATCCAAATCTGTGAGCGATACGTTCTTATCTCAAAGTCTTTTTAAAGAGCAGCGACACATCACAGTTTAGCTGAGTACTGTCTTTTTTTGGTTTCTCTGATACAGTTACCTTTTCCGCTCCTGAAATTAGTGTCTGTTTTTCTTCACATTCATGCCGTTACATTTACACGATTCGTGCGTCCATGGATAAGCAACGCACGTATCGACTTGCCTTGTTTTAGGACTGGGCGTAAACGGAATTATGCGATCTCCCCTCTGGCAACCCGCCCCTGTCTGCATAGTGCTACCTGTCGGGTTTGACGGAGCAGGTGGACGCTCCTGCCGTTCAGTTCCTTCGTGTTAAATGTGGGTGGCGTCGCTTGCCTGGCTATGCTGTCAGTTCCGCAGCTGCCTGGTGAGAGGCTTTTAGGTTGTTTCCAAAACTGCCGATCGCTGGGTCTAGACAGCTTCACCAGGAGTTCCCCAATTGCTCTTCGAGGCGCTTGATGCGTTTCACTCCCGCGCAGCCCGTGGGCGCCCGGCGCCCGGTGTTGTGAGTGTGGCTGCCGCGGGGAGGGGGCTGGAGCAGGCTTTGGGAAGGCAGGTCCGGGAGGGGCGAGGTTGGAACAGGGAGGGCATCCTCAGTCCTGGAGCCCGGCACGTCCAGCCTCTCGCTGGGCACAAAGGGGAAGCCCACGGGAGACAGATCCGAGGGAGCTGCCACCTCTGGGGGCTTCCTGGCTGCCCAGCGGGGCCACTGCGGGCCTGCAGCGCGTGGCTGGGAGAAGGGCTGAGTTCAGGGAGCCGGGAGCGTGGCAGGAACCTTGGCATCTGCCAGATGCCAAGCCGGAGGGAGCAGGAGCCTCTCTGTCACTCCCCCACCCCCATCTCGCAGGGGGTCCTCTTTGGGCCGAGAGGAGGTGGAACCCTCCTGCCCCCACCTGGGTTCACCCTCCCACCTTTCTACTCCATCCTCTCCTCCCTGCCTCCCTCTCCTGCGTCGCTCCCTTCATTCCTTTTTCCTTTTTGAGCGCAGCCACTCAATTAAACGCGTGTGCTTATTATATCTTATGTTGCATTTCTAGGTGAGTTATGTTTTTAGGAGTTTTTTTTTTTTTTAGTTTATTTATTCTGCCCTGCCGCCAGAGCTAGAAATTTAGCTGCAGTATGGAACAGCCATAACGAACTGCCGCGTGTGCATTTCCAAGCCTGGGAGAAGGTGAGCCTCCAGTGCTCAGGCAGCTGTCACGGGGGGAGCAGAGAACCAGCCTGGGTGGGCGCTTGCACCCCGACACCTGTGTGTCCACGCGTGGCGCTCTGTGTCCGTGGGGGCTGTCGGGAGGCTGCGTGGCGAAGGCTGCGCTCGGTCTCCCCTGGCCCCCTCCCCAGGAGGCACCGGCTCACGCCCAGCCCGATCGCACTGGCCGTTGCCTCTTTGTGGCCGGCGTGGCGGCCCCGAGGGGTTGTGGCTGGGTTTGGGGCCATTGGCTCTTTGCGTGGCTGAGGCAGGAGCATTTCCCAGCAGACTGCTGTCCATTCAGGCAGTGGCCCTGTGCTGTCCTCTGTCTTCCGTCACCTCCTGAAGCCCAGGTAGGGCAAAGGCACGTGCACCTTGCATTTCTCCAGCCTGGAGTCCAGTCTGTCTCGTTCTGGGGCGAGGAACTCTCAGGCGTCCCTCCCGGCAGACACCACTGCCCCTCTGGTCTGTGCTCAGGATGGGGCCCTGCCCACCCCAGACCCTCAGGGACTCACACTGTCTGTCCGGTGTCACGGCGGAGTGGCGTTTCCCCAGATTCCTAAGTGGAAGTCGTCACCCCAGTACCCCAGAAGATGACCGTGTTTGGGGATGGGTCTTTAAAGAGGAGATATGACGGGTCCTACGGGTGGCCCTAGCCCAGGGTGACTGGTGTCCTTGCAAACAGAGGAGATCAGGACACACACAATACACAGGGACCACCATGAGAGGACGTAAGGAGAAGACACCGTCTAGGAGCCAAGGAGGGGCCTTGGGACAAACCCCCCCTTCTATCCCCGACACCTTGACCTGGGACCTCTGACCTCTGGACTTAGAGCAATCAAGGTCTCGCTGTTCCAGCCCTGCAGTCTGCGGTGCTGTGCTACGGCAGCCGGGGAGACTGACGCACCTGCCCAGGTAGTGCTCGGGGCCCCTGCTCCCCCCACCCAGGTGTGCTCAGGGTGGATGAATGACCCGCGTGAGGCTTTTGCTAAAGTCCGTGGGAAAAACAAGCTCCCTGTCCCCATTCCGGACTGGTCGGCACCAGGCCGGGGCAGCTGGGGCAGGCCCCCACGACTCTGAGTAAGGTCAGTGCTGGGACACTGGCAGAGGGAGGGACTCACCTGCCAGGAGCGAGTTGTGCCCCAGCCTGGCGGTGTGGGCGGTGGGTCCGCCCCTGGGGCCGTCTCTGCCCCTGTGTGTGCAGCTGCTGCTCCTGCCTGCCTGGAGCAGCCGGTGGCCTTGGCCGCAGGGACACCGGCTCAGATCCACATTCCAACGCCTTCCCCTGCCTGGGGTGCAAGGGGCAATGGGGAGGCAGGTGGGCGCGGTGGCCCGATCCTCCTCCTCCTCCGTGCCTGGCTGCAGCTCGTGGCTCGGTCTTTGCAGAACACGACTTTTTCTCAGAGGGTGAAGCGCATGAATTTCTGGAGCTTGCAGTGGTCGTAGTCACTAAGTCAACCCTCGTCCCTGTGGAGCAGGGACATGCTTGTCCCGGCCACGGCAAGAGCGCAGACACGGCGGAGCGGAGCGAGGGTCCCAGGCCCCGGAAGGAGGCGGTTTGGGATCTGTTCTTCCCTCCCCGGATCTCGCCGCCGCCAGTGTCTGCTCTCTCGTGCCACTTTCCTCATCAAGACAGACTGTTCCACCCCCCCTCATCTCCGTGGGTGTTATGGTGACATAAACTTGCTGGAGAAAATTAAATTTTGTGGCTTTCTTATTTTTTGGAGGGGGTGAGGCCAATCAGTGTGAACAAAAGCAATCAACATGTTGCACTTTATGTCATAATTGATGTTGCTGACATCGCTGAGAAACTCATTTCATTAAGAATTGCTAATTATGAGATGTTATAAAAAAAAAAAATCACCCTGGACTGTGTGAATTTCAAGCTAGGGGAGAAATATGTTAGAGGGAGACATGGTCTTAGGCACTTGTGGAAACATGAAAATAGGTGCTACCCGGAGGTGAGGTGAGGAAGGCCCAGGTGAGTGGGTTGGGGGCATGGTCTGGGCACTGCCAGGACAGGGAATCGGATTGCAAGAATGTCCCACGCCCCCAGGACCCAGGGACCAGGGCACTGAGGCCATCCGATCCTGGGACTCCAACCTCCCAGCACTCGAGCCCAAGAAAGAGCTTTCTGCAGAGGCTGCGCCACAGCCCACAGGGAACCGTGCAAGCCCCCCTTCCCCAGCTCCCGCTTGGGGCTCTGAGCACGCTGCCACGTGAGTTTTCACGGATGTCCACGCTGCGAGCTGCCCCGTGGCTGTCCGCCCGGGCCCTGGCTCCACTGTGTGCTTGTGCCACTCCCGGACACGGAAGTGCCACGGATATTCCACCCTTCCCTGCCCTCAGGTTTCAGCTCTGACGCTGAATTCTTAAAATGAGTCACTGCGTTTTAAGAATCTACTTCTCTTTCCTCACTGGACCAAGGGGAGGCATGCTTTTTGCTGCTGTTCACGCGGCAGAATTTGAGCGCCCGTTAGTAAGAGGGAACCGCTGCAGATTGGGCTTTGAAATAACTCCATGTGTGACCGACAGAGGTTTCATCGGTACGTGGATTTCTTTGAGCCCTTATAAGACGCCGTTGCTCCTTCTTTAGATAAGTTCAGGGAGCTCCTCCCAGCCTGGACGCAGCGTTGCCAGAAGACGATTTCTCCGAGAGTTTCTAGAATAAGGCAGTGAGAGTCTGAGGGTACTGTGTAGCGGGCACAGCAGGCCAATGACCTACCCGGATGGGACGCAGCAGAAGGAAGGGCCCCGCCTACCTGCAAAGTCTTCTTGGCAGCAAAGTAAGTGTGAGTATGACCACGATCCAGTCACCGATTTGCAGAAAACAGGGACAGAGGAACCTGGCAGAAACACCACCGGGCATCATTCCTCAGAATCTGGAATGTGGGAATGGCTGTAGGACAAAGGAACTGTCTCCGGCAAAAACTTCTATAAACAGGATTCTAGGAACCATGGGAGCTTAGTGGACAGAGCTGGTGGGTGTGTACCTTGTGCAGCTCCTGGCACACGGAGGGCCCTGGACGCATGACTGTCATTGCCAGCCCCAGGCAGGAGCCATCAGATGCTCCTGGATGAGAAGGGCGCAGCTTGGAACAGGGGAGGGACTGGTTATCTATGGCCGATCGCGATGTAAACACACAACCAGCCAGGCGCCCTGCATGGCGCACCCCAGGGGCGTTTGCTTAGCATGCACGTGCGTGGGCGGCCGGGCTGGGTTGGCTGTGGGTCCCTGGGCTCCAGGTGGCAATGGTGGGGCTGGTCTATGTCCCACTGCAGGCAGAGAGGTGGCCGTGCCCCCCCATCCCTCGTCCTCCCAGACCCGGGGCCGGCGGGGCCTGGCTTTCTCCTGGGGGTGGCCTAGGCAGGAACACACAGAGTCTGTCAACGTCTAAGCACAGCGCTTGGCAAAGAAGGCTTCATGGCGAAGACCAAAGTCTAGGGGTGGGGAGAGGAGCCCTGTCTTTGGGGAGAGGACTCTGAAGGCACATGACAAAAGGGGCAGACAGAGAGGGCAGTGGCAGGACCCCGTCGCTTGCCCGGCGAGGACTGAGAGGCCGCCCTGAGCCGGGCTTGGAGTTGGGAGCTCGGAGCACAGCCGTGAGCAGAGTCGCGGCTGCAGGGGCAGAGTCCGTCTTGGAGGGGGCCGAGGACCACCAGTCGCAGTGCTGTGAGTGAGGCCGGCCCCGAGGGCACCAGGGGAGGGCTGGCCAGACGGGGCCTTGGAGAGGGGTGACGCCGCACGCCCGCAGAGCAGGTGGGGCGTCCGGGAGGGACGCGGCGCAGCCCTGCCAGGGCAGCTGAGCCCGGCCACGGGGGGGAGCAGAGCCCGAGGACCCCGAGCTCCAGGCTCGGCCCTTCATGCGCAGACAGGTGGCCGTGCTCAGAACACGTCTCTTTCGAGCACTGAGAGCGGATTCTGGCTGTCACCGTCTACCGGGCGTCTCCTCTGTGGCAGCACCGTGGTCCTCACCAGACACCGGTTTCCTCAGGAACCCGGACGGACGGCGGTGCCAGGGAGGACGTGCCCACCGTGGCGGGAGCCGTGGGCGCTCAGGGCGGCGCTGGCAGGAGGAAGGGACAGGCTCACTGGCCATAGTGCTGAGAAATGAAACACGAGGTTTGGAAATAGCCTCGCTGTGGCGCTGGGTGTCTGCATGTGTTTATATGCACGTGCGTGTACATACATGTGCATTGTGAGGGTGTCAGCATGCATGTGCGTGTGTGAGTGTGATGTGTATGCACATGAATATACATGTGTGGGCATGCATGTGTGCACGTGTGTGCATTGTGAGTGCCCAGGTCTGTCTATATGCATGCATGTACATACATGTGCATTGTGGGTGTGTTGGCATACATGTGCAAATGCATGTATGTGTGTGAGTGTGATGTGTCTACACATGAATACACGGGTGTGGGCGTGCATGTCTGCACATGTGTGCATTGTGAGTGCCCAAGTGTGTTTATATGCATGCATGTGCATTGTGAGTGTGTGGGCATGCATGGGCAAATGCATGTACCTGTGTGAATGTGATGTGTATGCACATGAATACACGTGTGTGGGCATGCATGTGTGCACATGTGTGCATTGTGAGTGCCCAGGTGTGTTTATATGTATGCATGTGTACATACATGTGCATTGTGGGTGTGTGAGCATGCATGTGCAAATGCATGTACGTGTGTGAGTGTGGTGTGTATGCGCATGAATACACGTGTGTGAGTGTGCATGTGTGCACATGTGTGCATTGTGAGTGCCCAGGTGTGTGCATGTAGAGAAGCATTGTACAGGTGCTGGGTGGTGAGAGACTAAAGGACGGGGCAGAGAGCGCTGTCCGTGACAGAATGACAGCAGGGCAGGGGCTGCCGCTGTGAAGGGCACCACACAATCCTCGGGTGTCGTCCGAAGCACTTGTCCGAGGCCTGGAGTCTCTACCCGCAGGGCCTGCACCATGAGGGCGGGTGCTCACGGGAGCCCAGGGGGCGGCTGCCGGGGCTCCCACCCAGCCCGGCACGCCCGTGCGGCTGCCAGTCCCCACGGCAGGCCGCGCCCTCTCCAGCGCTCTGTGCCCAGCCAGGTCTCTCGTTTTCTCTAGCGGAGGCCTCCCAGCCTCTCCCCTGCCCTTCGAGATGGTCCACCGCTTACCTCGTGTTCGTGCCAGCAGCTCACCCGTCACACCCGTCACCCCTCTCAGGTGCTCACGGCGTCTGCAGCTCTGGAGCTCCCAGTACCCCCAGCTTCGAGGCCAGTGTGGATCACCGCCCACAGCAGCCAGGAGACCAGGGGCACATGTTTTTTTCTGGGAGAGGGTCTCACTCTGTCACCCACGCTGGAGTGCAGTGGTGTCATCTTAGCTCACTGTAGCCTCACACTCCTGGGCTGAAGCATCCTCCTGCCTCAGCCTCCCGAGTAGCTGGTACTACAGGCATGTGCCACCATGCCCAGCTGATTTTTTTCTATATATTTGTAGTTGGCCAATTAATTTCTTTCTATTTTTAGTAGAGACGGGGTCTCGCTCTTGCTCAGGCTTGTCTTGAACTCCTGGCCTCAAGGGATCCTCCCGCCTCGGCCTCCCAGAGTGTGAAGATTACACACATGAGCCACTGTGCCTGGCAATTTCAGGCACGTTGGACAAAGATGATATCTCACAATAATCATGATAATAACGATTGCCGACATCTGCTGTGTGCTAACCTCGGCGACGTGCTCTGAACGCGGGTTTGGGCGTTTTCTTTAACATTTCCCCCACGCCGAGCCTGCAGCAGCCCCACACTGATGCCGGAGGTGGCATTGGAGCGGCCAGTGGGTGTCCTGACCAAACCTGTCATTCCCCGAGGCCCAGGAGAGGCCATGTGCAGAGGGAGAAACTCACTACCCAGCCCCGCCCCTGTGGAGTCAGGGACCTCAAGACACCTGCTTGCAGAGCCTACGGCTGCCTCTGGCCACGCTGCAGGGCCGCCCCACCCTGCTGCTGCCTCGGCCCAGAGCAGAGGCAGAGAGAAGGTTCCCATGGCAACTAGAGCCCTGCCCTGGAGTCTGGGAGACCTGGGGCTGGGAACCACACCGCAACCGAAAGAAGCCTGCGGGTGAAGGGCTGGATCCCAGAGGGGTCAGCGGAGAACACGCCAGGGCACGGAGACAGGTTTGCGGCGGGAGGAAGGCACGCCGGATAGAAGACAGCGGTGGGGAAAATTACACTAAGCCCTTCCTCTGTAAGTCCCAGCCCGTCCTTTCTACGCAGGACTCAGGTGCAGCATAATGCGTGCTCCTGAGCGGACCGTGTGCGGACACAGCTTGAGAGAACACGGAAGGGCAACACTGAGGCCTTAGAAGGGTCTCTACCCGGGAGTGTCTTCTGACTTGGACTTTGAAGGGTATTGACGCGTGCATAGGAGCTTGCCGGGGGCCAGGAGCTGGAAGACACTACTCAATTTCCTTCAAGGCTCAATTACAGATGCCTCCTTCTCATGAAGGCTGGGTCCAGGTCTTATGAGGTCTGAAGTTTATGCTACTCGGTGGCCTTCTTTAAGTAAAAGTATTAAATATTACAAATGTGAGTTAGGCACTCAGCAAATACTTTTTTTGGAACGCAGCAGGAAAAAAGCCACGTAATGCTGGACTTTCTGAGCCCCCTGCAGATGGTTTACCAGAAACGCCTGCAGAGAACTGCAGCCCGGATGCCCCTCGCCCCGAACGTGCCCGGGTCCTGCAGGCTCGGGGGCTGTGATGCTCTGGCAGGGCGGACCCCAGCTCCCCTCTGCCAGGCTCACCCTGCGTCTGGCGCGGTTCTTGTCCCCCAGCCCCGGCTCCCTTCCGGCTTTGGCTGCTGCTGCTGCATCCAAAGACATCCGTGTACTTGCTCCTGTTGCCCACACTCTAAGAAAGGCGGCCACGGAGGAGTATTGTTTCTGTCTAATAAGTCGGGTTCTCCTGAGCGTAACCGCCCCCCAAGGTCCCTCCTGTGACCGCCTGGAGCCCCCAAAAGTCGGGCTCGGCTGAGCCAGTCCTGGCCAGGACAGAGGCAGCCTCAGGGACCCCACGCAGGGTTCTGCCACCCCTCCGCGGCCGGGTGAGGACAGCGTCTCTCATTAGGCGCTGGCAGCCTGGGGCGCCCTCCGCGCTAACTGGGGCGTTTTTAATAAAAGCTGCAGGAAAGTGCTGCTGCTCTGAGGCACGTCCTGGAAGCACTGGGAGTTCCCTTACGAGGTGGGGAATCGGGTGGCACACGGGCATGTCCCCGGCAGCGGTGACCACAGCGAGACCAGCACGGCGTGTGGCTGGTACCCTGGTCACAGCCGGCCGGGTGGCGAGAGGGCAGGTCTCTGGACGTTTCCCTGCCAGGCGGTGCTGGGACTTTTCTGGGTCACACTTCCTCCCTCCCGGTCGGACCCGAGTCCCCTGTGGACGGGCAGGGTGCCCTTGGACTTCTCCTCTATCTCCCGGCACCGCAGGCTCCACGCAGGGCTGGGCACGAGCTCAGCCGGCACCCACACTGCGCTCAGCTCAGAGCGGCTGACACGCGCTGCCTGGGCTCCCCGCGGGTCGGCACGGGGGCAGCGGGGCCCAGAGGCAGAAGCCTACCCTTTCTCACGCTCACCTGGGGCTCTGGGCCGGCCATTCTGGCTCTCGGAGCCTCACCCCTGCCCCGTAGGGGGCGGGTGTCTTATGGGCAGCTCTGCGGGTTTGCCACAAGGGAGGGGAAGTCGAGGTCTGAGCAGGGCTGTGGCTGTTTTCCTTCCTGCCACCGGCACCAGGGACAGGACAGGTGGCAGAGGCTGCTCTGCCCCGGGGCTCGGCTTGCGCAGTGGCCGCTGCCCCAGTGAGTCCGGCCGGGAAACTGCCCCTCTGGGGAGGGGCACGGCTCCCCGCACCTCCTCCATCAGAGCCCGTGGTTCTGCTGCACCGTCCTTTCCAAATGCCGGCAACGGTGACAGTGCCGGTCTCCCTGCCGACCCTGCGTCCCCGGGGCTGGGAGCCGCACCTCGCGCCTGGCGGTAATGGTTTCTGCAGAACTCGCTTCCTCCCGTCTGCGTGCTATTCCACCCTCTGAATATAATTATTGGTTTTATTAGCTGTGCTACTCAGCATTCCTTTGAGGGTTGGGAGGAGAAAACACACTTATGAATTATTGGATGTCTTGAAAATCCAGGCGTTTGTTTTATTGGATTGTTTTTACTTTACAAAGGGCCCTGGGGCTGCTGCCGCCTTCCGTAAGGGGTGGGGGGCCTGGGCTGCCCGTCCGGGTCCCGGGGACTCTGCACCCCTGTCGGCCTGAGTGGAGGGCTGTGGGGAGGGGGCCCCTCGGTGCCCCACACTGTCAGCCACTCTCCACTGAGCCACGTAGATCCTTCTAGAATGCCTCCTGAACTGTGTTTCTCCCCAACCTCTGGGGTCCCTGGGACGGAGCTGCGTCCCACAGGATCCAGCCGGTGGGCACTAGGGCCACCTCGTCCCCTGGGACCCCCTGGTTACAGATGAGCTCAGACCCCGACATCACACCAAGGCAGGTCCCATGGGCGTGGGGTCGGTTACCCGAGACTCCTCTCAGTCACGCCATGCAGGCAGCTGGCCCGGCTCCCTGAACCTTCCGGAAGGCAGGGTGGTGTGGGGTGCAGCAGGAGGGCAGGTGGTTGGGGCCACAGCACTTACCGACCCTAAGCTAGCAGAGAGCCCTGACCCTGCGAGCCTGCATCCTGAGCTGGAGGACGGACGGCCGCTCTCTGTCCCCCACTCGGCAGACCTCCGAGGGGTCCTGTGAAGCCACCACGCTCGGGGGGTCAGGGGCAGCAGTGAGCCCCAACTCCCGCCCTCAAGAGCTGACCGTCTCGTCCAGTGCCCGGGAAGTCCCTGGAACTCGGTGGCCACGGGATTTAATGCTCCCGAATATCGGAGGACAGGAGCGTGGTTCTGCCATCTGTCAAGTGATCCGCGCCGAGGAACCAGCCCGAGAGCTCATGCGTGAAGGACGAGGCCGCGGGTAGAAGGAGCGTTTGCCACGCAAGCGTTTCCCCGGCAGGGAGGCACCGGGCGAAACCCATCTGCAGGCTGATTTAGCAAATTACGGCTCATCATTGGCGGGGATGTTATGCAGACATTCAGAGTCATAATTACGAAGCAAAGTACACGGCCCCATAAATGTTTATGGTGTAAAAACGTGTGCATGAGGCGATTGCAACTGGCAGAATACTGTGTGTGGGAGCCTGGGTGTGCATGTATGTGCATGGGAATGCGTGTGTCTGTGTGCATGTGTGTGTCTGTGTGCATGGGCATGTGTGTGTGCATGTATGTGTATCTGTGTGCACGTGTATGCATGGGCATGTATGTGTCTGTGTGCATGTGTTTATCTGTGTGCATGTGTGTGTCTGTGTGCATGGGCATGTGTGTCTGTGTGCATGTGTGTGCACACACGTGATGCCTGTGTGTTTACAAGGGCTAGAAGAGGTGAGCGCAGAATGAAAAGCAGCCATTTGCTCAGGCGTCAGGGGCTGCTGGCAAAGTCCTCCCAGGGCCACCGCACCAGGCAAGGAGCCACAGGCACGGGGACCCCAGGGTGATCGGCCTGGGTCAGGGACAACTGCAGCTCTGGCAACGAGGTGTGTGACGCTGCTGCTTCCGGAAACATCATGAGGCTGATTTTAACGGCTCCTCCCTCCCCGGGCATGTCTGGCTTGGGCTGTGAATCAACGTCCCCGGTGACAGGGATCTGGGTCTGGCGTGGAGGGGAGACCTCAGGGCTGTGACTCCCCCCTGCAGTGTGGACGGCTGGGACTCTCAGCCACGGCTTCCTGCTCCCCGGCCCGTCGTTCCTGGGAAGCTCCCGGGACATGGGCTTTCTGTTGGATACAGAGTCAGATCTTGCAGCTTGCAAAGACGCCCACCCCCCACTCGCCGGCCCCCGCACAGGGAGGTTGGTGCTGGGATCCTGGTGCACGGCCGAGGCATGGAACGGCCTCCCCACAGTGGGCTGGGCTGTCAGGGTGCCTCCCCGGGTGGCTGGGGACCGGGTCATGTCGCGGCAGAGTGACAGGTGGAATGGTGCCCGTGGCACGCTGGGACGGGGCTGTGCATGCTTTGACACCCCAGCACACATGGAACTTCACATGTCACCGTGTGCGGCCCCCGAGGAGGCTGAACTCAGAGCCGGGTTGAACCTGGCTCCTGTGGAAACAGAGACATAGGAATAAAGCCAGTCACCATGAAAAAGGCTTTTTCGTCTGAAGCCTGAAAATAAAAACACTCCAAGTATAGAAAACAGGTTATTTACTGAGTTGGGAGATCAAGTTTTCATGCCAAGCTAAAATTATTTGAGCTGCGCGGGGCGGAGGATTGCAGGGAAGGAAACCGCTCCGGTTCCCCACGCTACACCCCCCTGTGTCCCTCTGGTGGATGCCTGTCCTATTAGGGGACACTGCTTTTTGTGAAAAAAGAAAAAAAGAAAAGTACAAAGCTGAGATGCAGTTGGAGCAAGAAGCTCAGCGATGAGCTTCCAGGTGCCCAGGACTGGCCTGAACGGAGACCTTCCCTCCCAGAGCTGAGGGTGGGCCGGCCACCCACCCCGGCGTCAGGTCCCAGCTGTTCTTGGATTTCATGTTCCAAAACTGCGGCTCAGAAACTCCCCTGGCTTGGGGTCACTTGGCCCTGGAGCTGACCGCAGTGAAATACCGTGTTTCCCCGAAAATAAGACCTACCCATTAAAAAAGCCCTAGCAGGGTTTCTAAGCATTTGCGCAATAGCAGTCCCGCCCCCAATATAAGACCTAGTGACGGGCGTGGCTACGCAGCGCGTCTGCACAGCCCAGTGCATTTTGTCTCGGAGCGGGGAAGAAGACGAACACCCCTTCTCATCTGCCCCGTCGTGACAGCTGCTATCCCAGGGGTGACGGGAAAGGTGCGGGCAGCCCCGCCAACAAGGCCGGCTCCCCCTGTCGGGTCCCGGCCATCCTGTGTGTGCTGCGAGCTGAGGCTTTGAGGGGAAAAGAACACGTCCCCTGAAAATAAGCCCTAGGGTGTCTTCTTGAGGAAAAAAAAATATAAGAACCTGTCTTATTTTCAGGGAAACATGGTATCAGTAGATGGAAAACCAGCGAGGGATGAGGGTGCCACTGCCAGAGCCCAAGCACTGGGGACAGAAGCAGAGACGGGAACTGGAACATGGAGCAGAAGGGAACCCCATGGAGCAGAACTCTGAGCCAGGAACGGTCTCGGACGGGCTCACTGGGCACTGGACGCGGCTGAGGAAGATTGGGGAGCTTGAGGCTACATGGTGGACCCCCCCCCCCCCCCCCCCCGCCCACAGTGGGAAGAGAGAGAACAGAATGAAAAGAAGACGGAGGGGACAGAATGCCCAAGAATCTCAGATGGTCACAGGGACTCCTGGACGTGGGATGGGCGTTCACGGGTATAGGGGACAGAGGCCAGACAGAGGGATGTCTGACGTTCCCATGGCCGAGAATTTTGTAAAATTAGTGACGGACGCCAAAACACAGTTTCTGGAAGCTCAAAGAACACTTACAAGGAAAAATACCTCAAAATTTCAGACCTTGGTATCTCATATTGAAACCACAGAAAATGAAAGACAAAAAAAAAGAATCTTGAAAGAAACCATACAACAAAAACGCCGTAGCTTGACAGGAGCAAAGGTAAGAACTGCGTCTGTCTGACTGATTGCTGAAGCCACAAAAGCAAGAGAAGGGAGCGAAATATTTAGTGTTGAAAGAACAACAACACAAAAAACCCCAAAAACCTAATCATCAGTCCCAAATTCTATATCCAGTAAAATTATCCTTCCAAAGAGAAACAGACATCATGAAGACTTTGTCAAGCAAACACAAACCTAGGGGATTCGTTGCTGGCACACCTACCCCGGAAGAAGTGTGACCAGCACTTCCCTGCACACAAGGAAATAAAACTGGAGGGAAATCTAGCAGGGGGAGGGGGAGGGGAGGGACAAATTCACACCTGACAGGTACAGCGAGCACTAACTGGGCGAAGGCCACACTCGCAACTTTGACTCCAACTGCACAAAAGCAAACTCTGGAACCAAAACTCTGTAACTCTCTCTGTAAACCCATAAAACTCTGAAATAATAATAATAAAAAAAAGAAGAAGTTCTTTAGAGAGAAGGGAGGTCATACAGGCCAGGAACTCAGAGCTGTAGAACACAGAACGGGAGAGCACGAGAAAAGGAGTAAATGGAGGTGAAATAGCTTAGAAGGATTTTTTTTCTTATTTTTTATTGATCTAAAAGAGAGCTGTTGAAGCAATAACAGTAACAATGTACGGGGTGATTACTGCTCACCCCGGGTGGCTCAGGGAAACGAATGGCAGCAGTGTAGCAAGGGATGGGGCAATCACTAATACTCTCAGGATGTAAGTAAGGCTCCTGCTTCAGCTGCAAACCTATATTGCAAACTCTAGGAAATCCACTAGCAATCGAAAAGGGAATATGATTAATATGCTAAGAAGGGAGAGAAAACAGAATTATTTAAAATAATCAGTTAAACCCAGCAAAGGCAGAAAAAAAAAATAAAAGGTAGAGGTCAAACAAAGAACAAATAAAACAGACAATAAGCATGGTAGGGATTAATCCAACTGTGCAATCACTTTACATGTAAACGATCTAAATACCCCAGTTCAAAGACAGAGATTGCTAGTGGATTAAAAAGAAATATCTAACTATATGTTGTCCGTAAGAAAATCACTTTAAATAAAAAGACAGAGATAGGTTAAAATCGAAAATAGGAAACTACCCCATGGTAAACACTGATCAAAAGAAAACTGAAGTAGCCAGATTAATTTCAAAAAAGTCAGCCTTCAGCACAAGGAAGATTATCAAAGATAATGGGGGCAGCGCATATCAATTTTCTGAGACAACAGCAACAAAAATACTTCTGGAACAAATAAGCGATTGTATCTGGCTCTAGATTACTAGGTTAATATAAAAAAAAGCCAGCTAATTTCTTATATACCTGCTAAGAACAACTGGACTTTGAAATGAATAAAAACCAATGACCTTGACAATAGCACAAAATCAAAAAGTCCCCCGAAATATTTAGCTCTAAGTCCAACAAAATACCTACAGAATCTAGGAGTAGTAATGAGGAAACTCTGATGAAAGGAGCTCTGAATGAATGGAGAGGTATTCTGTGGCTCAGAAGTTATTTGGTAGATACTGACAAAGTGATTCTCAAGTTTATACGGATAGGCAAGAGACTCGGAGTAGCCAAACCTTGTACTAAAGAACAGAGTTGGAAGACTCATATCACCTGATTTGAAGGCTATTTATTTATTTATTTAATTTGAGTCTCACTGTTGCCCAGGCTAGAGTGAGTGCCGTGGCATCAGCCTCGCTCACAGCAACCTCAAACTCCTGGGCTCAAGCGATCCCTCTGCCTCAGCCTCCCGAGTAGCTGGGACTACATGCATGCGCCACCATGCCCGGCTAATTTTTTCTATATGGT